>CANXYC012077680.1:0-16629 GCA_948193065.1 Aleurites moluccanus | reverse complement strand
CTCCATGATATTAGCTATGTATATAAATATTCTGAGTATGTTTTGTGAATATGTAAATGTGTAATTATATGTTGGTATATATTTGGACATTTTGAGATGGGTTGAAATGTATGTTATGCAATCATATGTTAATATATGTATTCTTCCAGGGGTGCAGATGGTATGGTAAGTCCATATGACTTTGGCATTTGAATAAATAATATGGCAGGGAATTGTATATATTTGTGTTGTGCGTTGTATTTGGAGGTTGAAAGGATTTGATATTGATCTTAGAAGTGTTTTGTTGTATTTCTATTTGGGCAATGTTAATATTATAGGGGAAACTCTGTCCGATTTTCTGTAAACTTAAAATGTTTTTGAAAAAAATAAATTATATGTCATAAAATGGCTAAATGGAATGAAGCTTGTAATTTGGGTTCTTCGAGGTACCGGTATAAATTATTCCCGTGCCCTAGGACCGTCATAGCCCTATAGAGGGGGTTGTGACATGACTACTAGCCAGAGATATTAGAATCAATGTTGGCATCTGTCTCTCTCTGTCTCTCTCTGTCTCTCTGTCTCTCTGATGTTATTTCTAATTAGTCAAGCATGGTTGAAAAAAACTTTTGATTGGCTTACTAGCAACTAGTTCGAAAGATACCATGCGGCAATAGATTTTTAAAATTACAAATAAATTGGCAAGAAATTTCTTTTAAAATACTATTCATATGGACATGTACTAAAATACTCTTTCTCTCTCGCTCTTTGATACTGCTTCTAGTGAGTCGAACATAACCGAGAAACTTTTGATTGGCTTATCAGCAACTATGCCCAAGGATGTCATTTAGCATTAAATTTCCACAATTATAAATAAATACTAATAACCTTCTTAAAAAATACTCTTTATTTTGATATATTAAAAATTAAAAATGATTACTTTATGACATACTTAAAAACATTTTGAAAATAAAATTAATTCTAATAATTACTAAAAACTTAGTTTAACTTCGTAAATCATTAAAATTAATTTTTTCACATTTAATTACACAAAATATCAAAAATATATTGAAAATCTAAAGTGTCAAGTACAATCCACATCTACCAAATCCATAATAGAAAATAGGAAGATTATTGTACATGAAAGGTTTCCATAAACCAAGTGAACCTTTGCACATTGAAGTAGATGTTTCCATAAATCAAAGCTAGCGTTGAATCTTAAAAATTTGGCCCATCCTAATTTACTTTCATGATCATAAAAATTGAATTTTTGATACTTTTATCATGACATTTTAGCAACATGTCACGACCCAAATTTAAATATGACTGGGATTTAGTTAAATAAAAATCTAACCACATAAGTGTAATAAATAATATATCTATAACCTACAAGATTACACTTAACTACTTAATCAAGTACTTATATCTAATTATTCTCGATTAAGTACCATGAAAAAACTGAATTTCTATTCCGAATAATAACTTTAAAAAAATACAATTATTAAAAATATAAATTTTAGGGTAGATACAAATTAACCCTATAATAGAAATCATCTAAGAATAAACTAAATAAATCTTCTTGACCTTGACTTGGTTTCAGAGGAAAAAAATAGAAGAATAGCCTTGCCAAATAATTAATAACCTGCAAAGAGAAGAACTATGGAAGAATGAGTACATATAACATTGCTCGGTGAGAAATATATATGATAGGGAACTTCCTAACTAGTTTAACATGCAATTGACTAATCAATCAATTCATTCATACATATGACATAGATATATGTAACCATAAAATTAACAATATAATAAAAATATATACATATAAGACATGTTCATTTACAACTATTAACATTATTACAAATAACAATACACAAATTTCACAAAAGCAAACAATTGGGATAAAAACCTTCACAAAATCTTTGGATTAGCATATAAGACTTAAAAAACCTAATTATAACATATAAGGTTGAAAACCCAAATATAACATATAAAGCTCAATGTCCATGTACCAATTGAAAATGGAGCTCTGGGAGAAGATCTAATACATATATAACATATAAGGCATTTATATTCAAATTCATATAACCCAGGTGCACCATCAAGGAGATCAAAACTTGAATATAAATGCCTTATATCCCAATACATATAAAACATGACACATTTAAATCAAAGTAATTTCATAAATCACATAAGCATATATTATTTACTTCATCCAATTGATGTCACACATAAACATGCATTAATATCATCATTGTTCCCTGATTTTTAGTATAGACAATCACATAAAAAATAAGTTTGTAATCATTATTTCATTTAATATTAAATCACTTATACATATATGATGTCAAATAATTTATAATAAAAATAATTCTTCTATGTAGTCAGTTGACCACCAAACCATCACCTGAATATACATATATTAAATTAACATTTAAAATCCTAATTTATATAGCGAATATATAATTAAAAATATAGCAGGAACAATTATATAATGTTTATGCACAAAATATAACTTAAAATGTAAATCATCTCTAATAAACTCATTCTGGCGGCATAAACCTTTTCTGCTCCAAACCTTGATAATCTATTATAAATTAACTCAAATTTTAACTCTAAATAGCTAATATATAAATAAACATAATTCTAAAAAAAAAATATCAAATTCATAATCTTCTTGAGTCTTCCAATATAATTCCAAAGTCGGTTGTTTAGCAAGCTCTCTAATTACTAGCAACAAGTGAAAATTCCCTTAAAATGTCATCTTATAGTTCTCTAAAAATTCCTCAAAAATTTAATAACGGACAAAACATATACAATTATAATTTGACCAAAAATAACAATTGAAGTCTAAATTATTTTTCAATTAATTCTTGTTTTAAAACTATTCTGCACAGACTCTTTGACCAAACAATCTATACTCATTTCACAATAATTCTAGATTCAGCCATTGGATTACTTTATGATTTTAATATAATAAACCATATATTCATATATTGAACATACTAAATTAAATTTCACCGTAGAATATTTTTAGAATAAAAAGATATTAATTTTGAAAATTATACCTATAAAACTGATCTAACAAAGTTCATCTCCTACATCACCAATCTAAATTTAATATAACCTAAAATTGTATTGATCAAAAACTAAATTAATCATCATTTCAATAATAATGATATATTAAATATACTTCTTTTAATTTGTTTTTGTCACGCAAATGATTTAACAAGACATAAAATCTTTTAATTTAATAATCAAATCAAAACCCAATTTCAAATAATCAAAAATGAAATTAAAAAATCAGTTTAATTAATTCAAAGACCATGAAAGTATTTCAAGGAAGCTTACCTATGAATTTCATGAAGAAACAATGCGAAAAAAAAAATCCAAATACATCAAAATCTCAAAACTCTCAACTGTCGCCAGTGATACTACTCCTCTTCCTCTTCTTTTTTCTTGAATCATTATTATTATTATGTTCTAACTTCGACGACTCTCTCACCAAAATCCACATATATATATACTCATAAGAGAATCCTAATATATTTTTCTAATTATTTATTAACCCAATTAATCATTTAAAATTAATATTGCCATATAAATTTTCATCTTATTAAAATCAGACACCCTACTCTATTTTTATTGTAATAAAATCACAAAATTTAATTAAAAATCATATATATATATCCTCCAAAATTCTAATTAATTTAATCTCAAGTGAAAAATACTGCGATGTTCTTGATAGAACAATTCAGCGTTTCATAAACATATTCAGACATACAAGCTAATGGCAGGTCATAAGTTCGGACTTCAAAGCACTACTCGATTCACATTTATTGTAGAAGATAAATTTTTAGAGCACAAAATAAAGTGCCATGTTGATTCACAATTACTATAGGATCCGTTTGGAGAGTTTGGAATTTGAGTTGAAATTAAAATTGAAATTAAAATTTTCAATTCTAGTGTTTGGTAGCTATTTAGAATTAAAATTGAAATTATAATTATAATTTTTTCATGAAATTGTAATATAACTAAAAAACCAATCCCACAATTCCATTCTCAACCTATAAGAATTACAATTTCATAATCACCACTGCAATCATTTCTCTCAACACCACCCTCAGCACCACTGTCATCTCCACCCCCAGCGCCACTGCCACCTCCACCCCCAGTGCCACCACCACCGCCACCTCCAGCCCTAGTATTGGCGACGATGGTCTGCTATCGCCAGAGACAATGGCTCGCCTGATGGTCATCATCGGCAATAATGACTCGCTGGATCGTTACCGTCGGCGACGATGATTCGCAGGACCATTATCGTCGGCGATCCACCACCATTCTCACCGCCACCGTTAGTAGTCCACCATCACTTCCAGCTCCATTGCCACTTTCATCGTCATCAATTTTTTTATCTAATTTTAATTTTAATTTTCATTTTTTGTGTGAAACAAATTTTAGAATTATAATTTCAACAAAATTCTAATTCTAAAAAATTAGAATTAAAATTAAAATTCTCAATTCCAATTTCAATTTTAATTCTTTGTCCTCAAATGGATCCTAGAAGATTGTTTGTTCGCTCTAATAATTTTTAGAGCACAAAACAAAGTGGCATGTTGACTGTTAACGACATATTCCATGTCATTTTAGAGAAATTTTGGAATATGAAAAATCAGTGCCCCACCTTTTTGCTTTAACAGTATGATGAGTTTCCAAGCTTTTTACATCATTATGGTAAGAATCGGATGGATCGGTTTAATCAAAAATTAATTTTATTTTTTGTCCAATCTAATTTTTTTATCTAATTTCATGAAAATCGGCTTAATTTAATAGATTCAAAATCGTTCAATCGGATATTTAGCTTTCAATTAAAAAAAAATTATTGCTCTTGAGATTCGAATCCTAACCTAATAAAATATTAACATCTTATTAACTATTTAAACTAAATATCAATTGTTGTTATTTTTTGATAAAAATATTTATATAATATAAATTTGATAATATTTAAAAATATATATAAAACTTTTATCCAAAAGAATGTATTTTTTCATTTAAAATAAATTATATTATAAAATTAATTTTTATAATCACCTTTCAATATTAATTAACAATAAAATTTAAATACATTATAAAATAAATTTAAGTTCTTTAGTACTAAAAATTAAATTTCTCTCATTTTTATTTCCACAAAAAAAATTATTACCTTTAAAATTCTAATTACCTATTTATTTTATTATTATCTTATATTCTAAAATTATTTTTATATTATTTGTTAATGAATATTATTGTATTCAAATTTAGTTCATATTATTTTATTAAATTAAATTGCTTATAAAATTTATATTTTTTATATTATATAATATTAATTTAATTATTTTTTATTCAATTTCTATTAATTTTGGTTCGATTCGAATTCAACTTGTAACTCGTAATCCTTTATTTCTATCATATGAAGGCCAAGCCGAATCTGAAAAATATTAGTGCATATTTATTGAAATGTCAATTAATCCATAACTTTTCAGCTGAATGTAAAGAGGTTCAATGTAGTACTACTTCTGACTGTACAAGAAAATAAGTCAATCTTATTGGCTTCCTTATTAATTGGAATGCCCATGACCCATCAGCTTGATGTGTCTCTCTATTATTTCCTATTGAGATCTTTCTGTATCACTTCGTTAACACCTGTTTCTAGCATATATACACTTCACAATCATAACACAGTTGTAGTTTTCAGACAACAGGATAAAAAGATAACCACATAAGAAATGAAGACCATTGGCTCTACAACCACAAGAAGTCAAAGTTCCCATGGAAAACCATGAGAAAATAAGGTTCATCACGGAAAAACCTATATTCTTACACAGGAAAAACCTAAACTCACACATAAGTAATACATTAGAAATGATCTAGTGCGAAAGTTAATGTTTTCCTTTATTATTTCCCTAAATTTTTTTAAGGGAATGTAAATATATAATATGAAAGAGGTTACAATAGTGTTATAGATTTAATATTATGGATTATGAACTAAAATAAGGAAAATGAGATTGATATTGGATAATCTGACACTGGGTCTCAAGTTTTTCTATTCTAATACTGATATTGAAGAATGAGACTTTGTCACACCACAACCTGAATTAAAAATTTGAAAAAATCAAAAGCAAGAATTGGTGTTCAAGTGGCATGCAGCGGAGTGGTTGTGAGAGAATTAAAAAAAAACAGTGATGTGAGAATAGAAAAACTCAATGACTTTGCTAATAGATTAACCATGTTAAGTAGCACAATGTGTTACTCCGTCAATGACTTTGCTAATATCTCAAATAAAATAAAAGTGAACCCTTATCAAAATCCATATGAGTGTGTTACTCCAATCACACATGAACTTATTTCAATTAGGACAATATAATGTTAGTGTATATGTGTCTTATGAGCCATATTTATATTTTCTTTGAACATATTTTTGTAACTGAATTCTCATTATGGTAATATATGTCGTATTCTCTATTTCTGTTAGTTGTACATTTATGTTGAGAATATTGTTCCAAAATATTTATGAGATGAATGTTTCTTGGTTAATAATAATGGAGTGACCATTTAGTTTGGTACGAGTACTTTAAATATGTTTATGGCCGTTAAACTCTTAGTTTGGGTGTACTAGTTCCAAAAAGGCCATCATCTTTATTTATCTTTCTAGTCAATACAGGTTATTGATAGAACGGAAGCTGTGGGTTACTATCCACTTGACTGGGTGTCAGAATAAATACGTGGATACTCATTAGTTGAGTGATCGGACAGTGACATTGAATGACAATGACATGAGATTTCACTGTCTGTCAATTATTGGTTGTCCATGATCATCTGTTTGCATATAGTCTTTTGACTTGAGGTAATGCACATCACTTATATAGGTGGTTGATGCTTGTAACTGCTTACATGATGGGGTTAGTGAACCGATATATGGCATGTGGTAACATCATCTAGTTATATAGTGAGGCGTGGCGATTGATTAAGAAATGATTCGTTCCTCCTATTGAACGGAGTTAAGATCTTATGTTATCAGATTCTTATTGATGTAAAATTGGACAATGTGTTGTTATCGAGAATGAAGTGTTAATGTGGACATAATATCTCAGTATTAGGGTTTGACAGATCCATGACCCTAGTTGATAGATTGGGATCTTGAACGAAGTGATTTGATTTGAGTGTCCGGTAATTATGATCAGAGATTTCATGGAATGTGAACTATTGTCTGTACATTCATATTCAGTTGAGTAGTCATGATATCTATTGCTAGGGGGTCAACCATAATTTATGAAAACTGATAGGAAACGAAAGTTTCCTTAATTGGTTGAGATAAGTTCCTCGTGACATTTCAGATAATGTAATTTCTCATTGTCAATCAGACATGAACCTATAAAGTCACATAAATATGTGTGAAGCCTTTGACTTGATTACCTCGGTCCAAAAAATAATTGGATGGAATGAGTTATTAAATTAACACGGTTGCTACCATTACTATTTACTCTATTCCTTTATTATTTCTCTAAAATTTTTTAAGGGAATGCAAATATATAATATGAAAGAGGTTACAATAGTGTTTATAGATTTAATAGTATGGATTATAAACTAGAATTAGGAAAATGAGATTGATATTGGATAATCTGACACTGGGCCTCAATTTTTTTTTTTTATTCTAATACTGATATTGAAAAATGAGACTTACTGTCACACCACAAGCTGAATTAAAAATTTGAAAAAATTAAAAATTAAAAATTGGTGTTCAAGTGGTATGCGGTGGAGTGGTTGTGAGAGAATTACAAAAAACAGTGATGCGAGAATAGAAAAACTCAATGACTTTGCTAATAGATAGTAGCGTATATCTCAAATAAAATAAAAATGAACCCTTATCAGAATCCATACTATTGTGTTACTATAATCGCATATCAATTTATCTCAATTAGGAAAACATAAAAATTAAACAAATTCATCAAACAAAATTTCATCCTCCAATTCAAACTAAAAGTCATGATATAAATTGATTTACGGTTGGTAATAATTTTAAAAGTTTTATAAACTAAATTTTTAGTTTGATTTTAGTTAAAAAAATAAAAATTTAATTAAACCAAATCAAATTGATAATATAATAAAATTATATCTTTTTTAGATATTAATTGAATTTCTATATTTTGAAAGATTTTTATACTATTATTTTGGTCCCTGTTAACTTTTTATGAATATTTTGCTCTAATTTTATTATTATTATGTTATAAAATTTCAATTACATAACCTGCATTTCATTCATTTTTATAATATTAATAAGGTGGATTGTTATATAATAATATGATTTTATTTTAATATTTATTAAATTTTTATAATCTTTTTAAAAATTTTATTTATTTATTATTTTTATCAAATCAATCAATTTAAATCGAATTTAAATAGTTTTAATTTATATATATTTTTAATGTTATTTAGTATAATTAAGAGTTGAATTATTTAAAAACTTATTTATTAATTTGGCTAAAAATATTTAAAATCTAATCATTAACAAAAACATATTTTCCGTCGTTGCTAATAAATTCTCGCTTTATTCTATAAAAAGAAACAAGAGAGCAAATAGGTTATCGGTAGTATTTGTTGTTTGTATTAATCGTAATCCAGAATCCAGAAGGAGAAGCAGAGGAAGGAAGGACAAACCTTTTATCTTTTACACTGCTCGTATAGAATGGGAAGCGAAAGCAAAAGTAATGATAGGAAAAACAATGAGAATGTATTGCAGATCCCATCCAGAAAGAAGAAGATGATACAAAATTTAAGAGAATTTGTTAATAATAATTGTACAAACACTGAGATCTACTCTGTTCTTAGAGACTGTGAATGGACCCAAACGACGCCGTTCACAGACTCCTTTCTCAAGGTCTTCCTTCTTCTTTTGAGAAAACTTTTGTTTATGTAATTATGGGTTTGGGATTTGGATTAGAATATATCTTCTAGAAGATCTCCTTTTTGATTTTTGGAATTAAATTTAGAACCTTTGAGACAATGTATGTGAGTTTTCTGTTTGTTTGCCTAGAAATATTGATGGGTTTTGTCTATCTTTTTGTTTTGTAGGTTTAAGTTTATTGGTTTATGTTTGTGCCAGCGATTGTTAAATCACTATTATTTCTAAATAATGTAGATATTTTTCATCAAGTGAATAGCAAACGTGAAAGATGTAAAGAGGCATTTATTTCTAATTCTATAAATTTATTAAAAAAAATTTATTTGGTCCACTAAGATCTAATTTTTATATATAATCTTTGCTTATTTGTAATTAATTTTCATAAAATTTTTATATTTAAATGAATAATTTTAATTATGGATCCATTCAAAAATAATTTTTGAGTTTTATCCTACTTTTTCCTTTTCCTATTTTGAAGTATATGTTATAAAAAGTGCCTTTTTGATATTTCTCTATGCATTTCATTTGAAGGGATTAATTATTATTCGATTTTTCCAAATTGTAGATAAGGTTTCTTTTCATTTCATTTTTTTTGTCAAATGCATTTTTTTTTTAATTATTTCATACACTTAATTTGTAGCATGTAAATTATTATATATGTGGTTTCTTTAGATGAAAGAGAGTCAAGAATCAAAGACTGTAGTAACAATGGTTATCGGGGAGTTAAAGTAGGCGTTGAATATAATGGTGGACGTCCACCATCTCTAATCGGTGTGTTTATCTTACTGTGCAATGTGAAACACTTGTCTGGTGCTTGAAGAGGTAATGTTAAGTTGGGTTACAACATTGTATGTTCTTACTACATGAACTTGTGTCTTCCTAGCAGAACTTGGTAAAGCCGCACACATGAGAGAGAATTTGCCCACTGCTCCCTTAGTAATTAGTTCGTCAACTTTGACGTATCGCATGGAAACTATGAAAAAGCGGCCTTCACCACATAGGTTAGTTCCTATAAGAAACAAGCCAAATTTTTTGTCCTATATGTGTAAAATAATGTCTTTTGAATAAAAGTAATAGAATGATCAATCTAAGAAAGATCTGATTATTTTTAATTTTTAAATGTATACGTGTTTGACGGTTTTCAATTTTAATGCCTTGTTCCAAGTAGGCTTATTGACGTGACAAAGATCCTTAAAGCATGCGTGCAAGGTCCAAGCCTCCAAGGTATATCTGCGCTCCTAAGTGATGCTGAAAGTACATCTTTGAAAATTCATACGAGGAAGTTTAAATAAATCATAATTTTGATTTATTGGGCCTATTAGCTATTGTATAAATAGGTGCAAATTCTATATGGGCAATTTAAATTACCTATAACTTGAGTTCAATAATAAAATAATATGCAAAACAATGAAGTATGACAACTTAGAATTGAAATATATCCTTTACGTATTTGTAAAAATAAACAATGGCATTGCGATGTGATTATCTTTGACATGACTTAGACCTGTACTTTTTTTTTTTTGGAGATAAATAATTGATTTCATTAACAGATATCAGTAAGGCCATTAGCCTCAAAACACAACAGAGATGTCAGCCTTGAGGGGGGAGAAACAACCCAATCCAAGGGGAAAATATTATTACATATATGCTTAGCTACCCAATCTGCAATAGCATTGGCACTCAAGGGAACAAAAAGAATATCAGCAAAAACAAAACTAGAAAGTTTAACAATAATATTTTCTATTATGGACTCTTTTTCCCAAAGCTGACTCTTTCTATCTTTGATGTACTGTAACACAATTTCAGAATCCAATTCAAACACAAATCGGTTAATGTTCAAAGATTTTGCCAATAAGACTGTTGATAGATTGCCTTTAGCTTCTGCTTGTAAACTAGAATTGCTGGAAAAACAGAAAGCGTTTCCATACAACAAAAATTAATACCCGTCTTCTTGGTATCATTTCTATAGGCAGCATCACTATTGAATTTAATAATACATGGCGGAGGAGGCTGCCATTTCTGATGAGATGCAGCTCGGAGAACAATGCCCTTCTCTCATTGTTCAACTTCATTACATCTAAAAAACTTGTATGCCTTGAAGCTGTTTGAATAGGATTCAGGTTATTGTGGTTAAAAACAAACTCATTTCTTATTTTCCATAGTTGCCAGCATAATATTGCAATTTCTCGGACTATAATAGGATTCTGGAAGAAAGTTGTTATGCTATACCACCAACTCGGAAATTTTGTAATAGAAGAAAGAGCAGTTTTATAAGTAATTGTTCTTGCAAACCACGTTGCTTTAGCATGTGGACATTCAAACAGGAGATGCTCTGTAGTTTCAACATTTTGTCCACAAATTTTACATAAAGGAGAAGTCACAATTCCTCTACGGTAGATATTCTCACTTGTTGCTAATGAGTTACGGGCTGTCTTCTAAAGGAACACTTGAATTTTTGGAGGTACCATCAATTTCCAAATATTCTTCCGAAAACCATTGTGAAGAGAAGTGCTGAGGATGCAGAATGCCTTGGCCTTTCTCTTGTTGCTTTTAACATTTCGTAGGCCTACTTGACTTTAAATAGACCATCCCTCTCATAGTGCCAAACCAATTTGCCAAGTTCATTAGGTTGACCAATCGGAATGGTGAGAATTGCCTCCACTTCTTGTTTGATGAATAACATTTCAAGCTTTCTATGATTCCAAACACGAGAAGCCTGATTAATCAAATCACAAACATAAATAATGTCAGTAGAATATGGTCTAGGGGTCTGAATTTTGAAGTTTGGGAGTGAAGGGATCCATTTATTAACCCACACATTAATAGCTCTCCCACTTTTCACATTCCATCTAACCCCATGAGAAAGAACATATCTTCCCACCAAAAAATTAGACCAAGCCCAAGAGGGTTTATGATCTTTCCCAGCATTCCAAATGTTCCTGAAAATATAATTTTTGCCCAAATGTCTTCTAAATTCTGTAAAACTCTCCACACTTGTTATGCAAAAAAGAGCGTCAATGAAATATACCTGGTAAAGAATTATTTGCCCTAAGCCAAGAACCATACTTGGATGTGTTGACAGAATTCTCTATGCCATCTTCATTCTTGAGTTCTGAACATGTTTTCATCAGATGGCGAATTCTTCTACAATAATAACAGAAATCCCCTAGCCTTTCATACTTGAATGCTATCCATTTCATCTTATTATTCCTTGTCTTCGAAAAGAAATCCTATTGGCCTTTTGATGATTTTGATGATGAGTTACAAACTCTTAAATATCTATGTGCTGTATCGAAAATCTTAATCTTGTACTTATTTGATCCTTCAAATATTATATTTATACGTTATTTGATCTTATGATTATTTATCTCAGTTGTACTTAAAAGTATAAAAATGCATTTGCTTGTATCCATGTTAAGTTACTTGTTGCGGGATCATATAACAGCCATTACAAGAATGTAACGACTGTTATGCAATTTTGATGAAATGGACCAAAAGACATAGAAACGTTATTAACGCTTGTTACAATACTGAAATGTCCATTACATTTTAATAACAACAGTTATAAGAAGAATGTTAAAATTGAGTAAAAGTTATAGAAATAATTTTAACTCCCATTACTCAGTAGAACGCCCATTACAAAGGAATTACTGAAGAATTGGGAAGAAGAGACAGAGAGCATGTAATGACCATTCCAATGTCATAATGCCCGTTACTAGTGGTTGGGCTGTCGCATCAAATGGATTAGTTGAAATTTATAGCTTTTGGAAGCTTTTTTCAAGAATTGATTAATATTAAATGAAACCCAAATGGTCATAATTTATTACAAGGCATTAAAGACTATAAATATATGATATTTTGAAGATAGAAGAGACTTTGGAAAGAATTTTGCAAGCCATAAAATTACTATTCTATCGAATTTGCTCTCATCTTCTAATTCTTTATAGTTTTAAACAATTTGAGCTCATAACTTATATATTTAATGTTCATCCTAGCTTGTGCTAGCTGGAAAATTTTGTGCTCTTATTTATAAGCTTTTGTAAAGTATTGTAAAGTCTTGAGATTGACTTTAAATATCTTGTGAGTCTTTGTGGAAAAAGACTAGATTGGTGAGAAACCAATTGTAAGGAAGGGCAAAATCCCTTAGAAACTATTGTAAATTGTTGGGTTGTGAACCCGTGATAGTGGAACCTTAATATTGGGTTGATATTGAGAGAAGTGGATATAAGAGAGGGTTAAGCTCCGAACCACTATAAATTGGCTAAACTTTATCTAACTCAATCTTTTTTATTTCTTTGCTTATATTTATATTGGTTATCATTGTAATTGAGTTTAATTGTGTTTAAAATCTTTATATTCCTGTCCACCCCCCTCTAAGAATATTATCATAGTGAGCTTGTTCTCTATTTTATTCAAAATTTCATGATTTTTAGAGCTTATGATCTATTTCTATAGCAGAAACTTCCACTTATACTTCCATTTTTTTTTATGAAGGCCAATGTTTAATAAGGCCACCATTTTTTCTTGGAGTCAACTACAATCAATGGAAAACTAGAATGAGAGTCACATATATTCCAAAGGATGTGAACTATGGGAAGCAATAGAGAAAGGACTATATGTGCCTATTGTGGAGAACTCATCCACTCCAAAAGAATATTCAGCATATATGGTTGAAGATAAAGAAAAATAACAAATAATTTTAAAGCTATGGATTTTTTATTTTATTCTTTTGATGCCATGGAATTCAATCATATGTCAGCATGTGATTCGACAAAAGAAATTTGAGATATGTTCAAAGTACCTTATCAAGACACAAACCAAATGAAAGGCACAAAAATCAACATGCTTGTGTTTAGAAATCTTTCTCATTAGAAGCTTGATGGAGAAATACAGAGATATGAGGAAATACTTGCATATGATTTTCATTGATTTGAAGAAGGCTTATAGAGTCACATGAGATGTTTTGTAGTGGGTGTTAGAACATAAGTGGATTTGGATTAGATATACAAGTATTGAAGGACATATATAAATGAGCGATTACTAGTGTCCGCACAGTTGGAGGAGGCTCATGAGACATTTCTATCTCAGTTGAGTTGCATCAAAGGTCCACAATGAGTCCTTATCTCTTTGTTTTGTTTATGGATGAATTAACAAAGTATATATAAGAGAAAATCCCTTGGTGCATGATGTTTGCAGATTATAGTGTACTAGCAGATGAGACATATGAGGGAGTTAATAGGAAGTTTGAGTTGTGGAGGAGTACTTTGGAGTCCAAAGGTTTCAAGTTAACTAGAACCAAGACGGAATAAATACATTGCAAGTTTAGTGAAGGTCGAAGTGGAGATAATAAGGGTATTAGATTAGATGAAATAATAGTCCTAAAATACCAATTTTAAATATCTATGCTCAATCCTCTAATGAGATAGAGGTTATGAAGAGGATGCTAACGATATGATAAAAGCTCAATGATTGAAATGGAGGGCCACATGTGACCATAAGATTTCCAATAGATTGAAAGTAAAATTTTACTGTACAACCATTCGACCAACTATGTTATATGATAGTAAGTATTGGACAATGAAGGAACAACACATATCAAAGATAAATGTTACCGAAATGAGGATGCTAATATGAATGTATGATCATACTAGAATGGATCAGATATGTAATGAAAGCATTAGAGATAAAATGGGAGTCGCATAGATTAATGACAAGATGAAATAATAAAGATTAAGATGATTTGGACACGTGAAGCAGAGACTTAAAGATGCTCCGATTAGGAAGGTTGAATATATTGTGATAGAGGAAAGGAAGAAAAAAGGGTGGATCTAAACTTACTAGGAGGAAAGAAATACAATATGATTTAGAGACTTTATAATTATCAGAAGATGTCATCCAAAATTATTTAAAGTAGAAACAAAGAATCCATATAGCCTAACCCGATTAATTATGGGGATTAAAATTAAGTTGAATTGAGTTGAGTATAATCCTTATATTTCAATTGTGTAAGATATTTTGCTGGCACCTTAAAATTAATCTATGAATGCAAAACAAAGAGGTACCATCCAGTTTGCAGCAGATGCACAATCATATGTGTTTTTACGTGGTTGCTTTCATGACGAACCTATGCATATACAAAATTAATTTTTTGAGATATTTTCATCCGCTTCACTGACCTTATTATATTTTCTTAATACTTTTATGAATGTCTTCCAAACCTTTTTTCTTATAAGCTGATTCATGGTAAAGGAACTGACAAGAAATTAAAATCCTGGGTGTTTGCTACTTAGATCATATTATTGAGGTTTTAATGAATTTTCATATATATTTATTTATTCATTTAAGAACTAGTAAGACAACGGGGAAATCATTATAATAATCCTCTAATCATCACTATCCTACATTTTTCTATTTTTCTTCTCTGTTTTGGTTATACAGAGTTCAACATGCCTATGTCATACTAGAATTTTCTATATATGAGAAGTATAGATGGAAAAATGAACCCGAACCCGGAGATTGAATTTGATTTGCCTGACACTGATCTCGACCTAGATCTGATTTGACTTTAATAGTCAATAATCTAAATTTCGAATTATCCGATATGAAAGTAACCCATTGTAACACCCATCATTGACCTAAGTAATCTTTGAATATATTTATGTGTACAAAGTTTATTCTTTTCAATTGCTTAATTAATTAATCTTGAAATAAGTATAAATAATTACTTATAAATTATTTTGGATAATGATAGAAAATGAGTATGGAAATTTTGTGAGAAATATTGATTGAGATATTGAAATTGCGTGAGAAAATGCTTAGTGTTAAAGAATTGAGAATTTGAGTCTTCAGTGAAATTTTGTGAAAACTGGGTTAAGGGTTTCCATCCGGCATTGGCGAGTTGGCCTTGCGAAGAGGCAATGCCGAGCTGGCTTTGCGAAGAGGCAATGTCGAGCTGGCCTTGCGAAGAGGTCTTGCCAAGTTGGCCTCGCGAAGAAGAAGTGCGAGGTGAGATAGCGAAGAGGAATATGCGAAGAGGCATATGCAAGCTGGCAATGCGAAGAGGCATTGGCGAGCTGGGAATAACGAAGAGGCATGTGCGGGCCGGCAATGCGAAGAGGCATGTGCTAGCCGGTATATGCGAACTGGCTAAGGCGAGACAGCAGTGCAAAGAAACATTGCTGAGTTGAGATTGGCGAGCTGGGTCTGGTGAGCCGGCAATTGGCGAGCTAGACCAGCAAATTGAATTTTGGCTAGGCGGGACGAGTAAGTGCACAGTAACCGGGATTTGCAATTTAGGCAGTAGCCTATTTATAAGCAGCAATGTGAACACTTAGCCATTTCTTTCTTTTCAACGTTCACAGCGAGTTTCTTGTTGCTCTAAAACCGAATACTATTCATCATCTTCTTTATCAAATTTCCACATTTTTCCACCAAAATTTTCTGGAGAAATTTGTAGAAATCATATATATATACCTGTGTTCATCCTTTCCTGCCCCTAGCTCGTGAAGAGAGGAGCTAGAAAAGTGGTAGCGGCAGCAAAGAAAAATTCTACCGTGAGCACCATTTTAGGTATATGTTTATTTGTTGATTTTTATTGATTAAATAGATAGTATTTGGGTTGAAATGAATGGGTTTAGAATTATTTTAGCTAGATTAACTCTAAATAATGGAAATCCCTAAATTATAGGGTTTATGAGAAACTTTGAATATTGAATTGA
>CANXYC012077665.1:0-32333 GCA_948193065.1 Aleurites moluccanus | reverse complement strand
ACCATCCAATTTAAAGTCATTTGATCCAACGGTCGAATTTAATCAAGCCTAAACTAATACCATATGGTTACACACACTTGATAATTCCATATTATAAAGGAAATGACCAAATTACCCTTAGTGCAACCGAAACACCGAAATCACGTAACGTGCCGATACGAATTTTTCGACCGGGATTATTTCTTAAACTAATTCTCAAATAATTAAAATAAGGCCATTTTCAAGTCTTTAAATTATTTTCTTCTTTTAAATATGATATTTATTCCATAAAATTCCGTCGGGCGAAAAATGATCATTTTGCCCCCAGTTCATCAAAAACTCAAAATTTGCCAATTAAGTCCTAGCAGCCTCTAAACCATTTCTATGCCTAGAACTAATTCAAATAACATGCATAAATGCCAATTTCATGCATAAATATATATTAACATAACAATATAAAGAAATTAAAAATCTCCCCCCGAAAATCTCTATATATATTTGGTTCAGGCTAAATTGAGGTGTTACAGACTTCTAATAGCATCTTCTTTACAATGACATTAGTTGGAAAACCAAATACTTACACTTGTTGAACTTAATAATACCATACATATTGGAAATTAATTAATCTGGTGGACATAATCTCACAATGGTAATGGTAACTTCCAACATGAAATTCAAAATTCAATAAATACTTGAAACATCTAATATTTCATATGATAGTTCAACCAAGCCAAACTAGTAGTACTTTTTGCAAAATTGGAATTAATTCGCAGTCTACTTTACATGATTAACATGATATCTCCAATACACGAGACTCCCTACTTTGCAAGGATCATTTGTCTTATGCAGCCTTTTATATTTTATGGATAAAGATTATTTTAAAAAGAAAGGAATGGTGTGGGGGAAGTTTAAGCTTTAAACTGATAGGATTCTGATAAACTAACCTTTGCTTGGCCAAATATAGAAGGAACCATATATTATATATAAAGAAAATTAAATGGAACCAACCTTTAGAAATCATAAAAAAATTTACTTCTCATTTTATTAATTAGAATTTAATTTATAATATCAAAATTAATAATATAATTTTAGACATACATTTTTAAATTTATCCGAAAAAGAAACTTAATCTCGATAAATATAAAAAAAAAAAATTGTATATCTTATTTTTTAGATAAAAAAGTTAAATTTTTTTTTATTCAGCAAATCAAGAGTATCTTGAGCCAATCTCTGTGGATTAAAAGAGAAAAAAAAAAGTGAAATGCAACACACACATTTAACCAATGGATCAAAAAACTTTACAATTAACATAGAAATTTTTATAACCACTACTACCAAATTACCAATTACAATAATAAAACAAAATCATAAATTATATAACACTGAATTTGAATATGCGAAGCTACGGACAAGTACAAAATTAGAGTAAAGAGTACAATTATGGACATTAACAATGAAAAATATGTAGAAATAAGGAAGGGGAGAAGAGGTACAAATGAATTCACACCTAAAAGAATCCTCATAAATCATAATACCTCCAGTGTAGCCATGATTTTGAGTCAATTGCATCAATATCTTCGATTCATGTAAAAAGAGAAATAAAATCAAACATTACACAGAGAAATGCATACAATAGATATAAATACAAAATATTAGGGATGAATTATAGATATGCATACAATAGACAGAAATACAAACAGAGTTAGGTTTTACTTTTTTGGTCCTTTTAGAGAAACATGCAAAGAGAGAGAGAGAGAGAGAGACATATATATATATATAAAATCAATGCTAAGGAGGCTAGATTGACAGATCGAGAGAGCTAAGATTTCAAATGCTCTCCCAAGATGAAAAAGGCATTTTAGGATTTCAAAGGCAAGGATGAGTGATAAGGGTGATCTCAGAGGCGGAGGATGAGTGATGAGGGTGATCTCTGAGGCATATGGTAGATAGTAGATAGACAGATCGAGAGAGGAGTTAGGGTTTCAAACTCTAATAGAGAAGAGAATGAAAGAGGACATAACAGAGTGGCTGAGGGATAAACAAATTAGGTTTAGGTCTTTATTTTTATTTATATAGTGTATAATTATGAATAGGTCTTTAATACGTATATAGTCATATATTATACAAATATTATAATTTGTATATAATGATTTATAGTTTGGTTATCGAGTTTTTGGGTATTACGATTTTGGATCTATTTGGTTCGATTCTAGGTTTAGTATTTCATTACACCCCCGATCCCGTACCATTTCCTCTTAACCGAGATAATTTGGTTCGGGTTTTTTGGGATTCAGGGTTTTTATTTCCCTGTTTTCTTTCCTGTCGGTGATCTGAGTCAAGTCGAGTAACCCACGACCTATGATCACCCCTAGATAAAATTGTTCAACATTGTTAAACAATAAAATGAAATAAAAACAAATAGAGTTAAGAATGAACTCGTCTCTATTTGCCAAATTCGATTTCGGTTGCTAACTTCTTCAATTTGAAGTCCCTTGATACTCTTCTTCAAGACTTTTCTCTCTAGACCCTTTGAGAATCCTTCAACACTTGAGAAATGAGGCTTCTCAATATTAAATAATCAAATTGTGCCTTATTTCTCCAAAAATCAGGTCGTGTTGCGCTAAAAGCTCATAAACCGAGTGTATAAGGGGCAATAACTGGATACCGATTATTACTTAAATGTCTCCGGATTTAATTTTATGGTCAATGACTGGGTCACTTATTCAAAAATCGGGTCCATCAACTCAATAATTGGTTATTGAAAGCGGAATTCCTTCAAAATTATTTGATTTTTGAACCAAAAATCTTGTTATCTTCCAATCTAATTTCAAACTTCAAAACTTAATAAATCAAATCAAATCTTTAACAAAATAAAATAAAATAAAATCCTAACAAAATATATCTAAATTAACTTTAAAATATTAAAATAAACACACACATCACAAATGATTAAGGTGAGCTATTGAAAATCATTATTTGATAGTGATCTTATTCACAATACGACTATGAAGCACATACACCAAGATCCATCTTTCTTATAAAGCAGTGAAACATGAACATCAAATGGACTAAGACAAGCTTAAGGCTATATTTATTTTGAGGGAAGTTGAGAGAAAAGAAAAAAAATGAAAGAGATTGAAGAAATTGCTTTCATTTAGTTACCTAATAAGGGAAAGAAAAAAAAAAAAAAAAAAAAAAAAGAAAAATCATAGAAAATGTGATTTTTTCTTTTAAGCTTTAGAAGTAAAAGAATTTCTCTCTATTTTATAAAGAAATTGAGAGAAATCATAAATTACAAAATATTTTTAATACAAATTACGAAAATACTATTTTTTTTCTCATTAGTTCTTTTTCAATAAGGTTAAAAAGATAAATGTCTTACAAATGAATTTAAATTGTATTCCTATGTAAGTAGAAGATTTAAACAATATAAGAGAAATTATAATTTTTTTTTTTTTATTTCCCTTATTTAATTTTTTTTTATTTTCTCGGCATAATTAATGTACCAAATAAAGCTTAAATGAATTTTTCGAGTCCAACATATTGATATTTTGCTATGAAAAATGATTGAAATTTATGTATTATTTTATTTTATCATACGCTTTCATTATTATATGATTTTAAAAGATACAATGAAATTGTAAATGTCTTAATATAAATCAATTTTCTCTTAAATTTTGAGCATGGAAAAGGAAATTTAAAGTTCTAAACTTGAATTTATTGCTCAGTTCATATATATATTTATTTTTAGATTATATTTTAGTATGCTAATATAAATCAATTTTAAAAAAATTATTATTGATGAAAATTTTTAAATAAATAAATTATTATTTTCATAATTATATCAAAATAAATGAATTGAGAGATAATATAAATGTTATCTTCATAAAATAATTTGGTGTGTTTGGATTTTAAATAAATATTTTTTATAGAGTAAAGAGATAAATAAACCACTCAATTATTTTAATTTTCTCCTTTTGCTGAATTATGGTGTAATTAAACCACTAAATATTTTAATTTGGTTTAAATAAACTCAATTTGGACGTAGAGATTAAGTTTCTGTCTAAATTGGATTTGTTTAAGTCAAAATAAAAAATAAAAGTATATTTGTACCTTTACTTTTTTTTAATTAATATTATATATTTATTTATTTTTCTAAATTTTTTATTATACAACATAGTTTTTGTCTATTTTAATTTAATAAATAAATAAATTATTAATAATATTATATTTAGATGAAATATTTTAAAATTTATAAAATTATAAATAATTTTATTTTATTTATTTTTTAGCAATAAATAGTATCATGGGTAAATAAAAAAAAAATTATCATTCATAGTAAAATTTTAATAATTAAACCTAAATCAATTAGAAAAATTAACAAATTCATTTATCAACTAAACTAATTTTTGGAGTTAATTTTATTTTATTATTATAAATATTAAATTAAATTATTTAAATTAAATGATATTTGATAATAAAAAAATTATAAAATTTTTCATTTATTAAAGCATATATATTTTATTTTCTTATTGATTTTAGTTTAATTATTAAGATTATACTATAAACGATTTTTTTTTATTTATAAATTTAATTAAAAAATTAATACAATGAGAAAAAATTACTCATGATATTATCTATTGCTAAAAATTATAAATAAAATAAAATTATTTATAATTTCATAAATTCTAAAATATAATCCAAATATAATATTACTAATAATTTATTTATTTATTAAATTAAATAGATAAAAAATATATATTGTATAATGGAAATCTTAGAAAAATAAATAAATAATAAAATATATAAGGTTAAATTAATATATATAAGCTCCTAAATTTTTAATTTGATTTAAATAGATGCAATTTCAACGAAAATTTAATCTTTTTATTTAAATCAAATTAAAAAAAAAAAAAGTTAAGAGTTTATTTGAATCATAATTAAATAAAATAATTTAATTAAGAAAATTAATATAATACTGAGATTTATTCATCCCTTTGCCTTTTTTTTATACTTTCCTTTGCAGGGAAATATTAACTTAAATAATAATAATAATAATAATAATAATATGCTAATTTATGTAAATGATTGTATTCAACAAAAGAGAGGAGTCATATCCCGAATTCGGCGATTCCTCTATTCCTCACTGACGCACCTCCAATTCCAAGTCCTAGCCATCGCGAAGAGCACCAAAGCCGCCGCCGCTCACCACAACAATGTTCCGGCAAGCATCACGCCTCTTGGCTCGATCCATCTCTCAACAGCCTAAGATGATGGCTCGAGCCTTCTCGTCGGAGGTCCCAGCCACGCCTTCTGTCGATTCAACCTTCATCGAATCATGGAAAAAGGCGATTCCAAACATGGATCCACCCAAGACTCCATCGGCCTTCATGCAACCTCGTCCCCCTACTCCCTCCACTATTCCATCTAAGCTCACTGTCAATTTTGTGCTTCCCTATGCATCTGAGCTCTCCACCAAGGAGGTTTGATTTCTTGATTTATCTCATTTCTTTTTTCTGGATTTGTTTTTTATTTTACTTTTTTGTGGTGTAATTTCATCTGGGTTTTGCTTGGATTTGGAGATTATGGTATTTGATTGTACAAATTTGCTTGTTTGGATTTGTATGTTATGTTGATGCATTTTTACAATTTTGTATATCTGGGTGAGGATAAAAAATACTGGAACAAAATTGGTATTTCTGTGTCATTGATCGGATTTGATTTTCGTTTATCATTGTGATTAATCTGCTTTATGAGGTGATATACTTGTTTAATTTACTTGAACTTGAGCCTTGAGGATTTTTATGTGAGCTCAAACAAAGAGAATGATATATAATTATCATCCCACGGTCAATTTTTGCTTTGATTTCATGATTTCCATGATTATCTTCATCTGGGATTTGTTTGTTTTTAAATTTCTCATATGTTGGATTCAGATTGTCTGTAGCTTCATTTCATTATGCATAAAGTGTGCACCTTCAGTTCTCTGTAAGATTATCAAGGGATATGGGTATCCTATTCATCCTATATAGCCTGAATTTCGAAAATGTTGTATAATAATTATGGGCATTTTCAGAGCTCATATAGTAAGAGCAACAGTTGAGAAGGAGATTATGTTTGCTTGCCATTTTATTGCTTGGATTGCCTGATATTTGCTTTTCATTTTGTCTTGGTTTTGTTTAGAACTATAGATTAGGGTATTCCAAATTTTCTTGTGAATGATCAGAGGATCATACATTGAGTTATTTATCTAAGCATTTGATGCTATTTTTAAGTACATTTCCATCTTTTTAGTTGTAACTTTGTCTGGGCTTTGCTTCAATTTGTTACTTAAGGCTAGTCAATTAGAACATTTAATATGGTTTCTTGAGTGATTTTTTTCATAATTAGGTCGTATATGACGTTGAGACTTAACAAGGACAACATAATTTTGATTTTGGAGTAGTTATGCTCTATGGCCACTAGAGCATTGAACTATCTTGAAATAGCTCCACTATGCCATTTACTCAAGTAGTATGCTTGATTAAGCAATGAAAAGTCTATTGATCAGTACATGGTAACTGCATAAACAAAGGACTATATCAACTTTTCTCTGAATGCTCCACTATTCTTACGATTTCTTCCATAAATTTTACTTGTAGGATATTTTTAATTTGATATATTGTCAAAGAAGGATTTTTCTTTTTTTTCTCGTGTGTTTTACCATCTTCCTACTTGCTTTTTGCGAGGAGTCTATCAGAAAATTCATTTCTGACTTTTGCTGTCCTATTCCTGGACCTTGCTGGTCAAATTCTATTGGTAAAGTGTGCTTTGCCATGGATCTGCGTTCTATGAAGGGATGCTATATGATGACTGATGTGTCATGGTAGCTGAATGCCTAGCTAGGCCTAATTTAGTAGTTGAGTAAGTACTGCATAATAACCCATTTTTGACTCATTTGCATTCTTATTCCATTACCATAAAGATCCCTTTGGGATTGTTGGGGGGGAGGGCGGGGATTTTCTTATGGTTCTCTTTAGAGCATATTGAAGTTCCTGATCTCTAAAACTTTGCACTAATTGCAAAATGGTGGAATTCTTGAACTCAGTAGTTATATTGCTGTGAGCAAGGCCCCATTCCGTTTTCGAGCGATCATGTTTATTGTTTATCTACTAATGTCTTAGGTTGACATGGTTATCATTCCTGCAACAACTGGACAAATGGGTGTTTTGCCAGGGCATGTACCCACAATTGCAGAACTGAAGCCTGGTATCTTATCAGTGCATGAAGCAAATGATACAACCAAATATTTTCTCAGCAGTGGGTTTGCTTTTATCCATGCAAACTCTGTCGCTGATATAATTGCAATAGAGGCTGTGCCAATTGACCAGATTGACCCAAGCTTAGTTCAAAAGGGGCTCGCTGATTTCACTCAGAAGCTCAACTCGGCTACAACTGATTTGGAGAAAGCGGAGGCTCAGATTGGTGTTGATGTTCACAGTGCTCTCAACTCTGCTCTCACAGGCTAAATAATCTTCTGCGTACACCTTGAGTTTTTTTCACTTTCCTGCCCTTTTTGTGCTTCATTGGCTGTTTAATCTTTTTTCCTGCATAATGTGTAAACCACATAGGCTCTTTGCAGTGATTCACAGAAAGGTAAATAAAGTCTTCAAAAACAAGAAGCATAATGCGTTTGACATTGTTAAAAGTCCTCTTGGCTTGGGATGTTGCTTCTTACCGATTGTTGATTTGGTAGAGGTTGTTGAACTCCATTAAAATGGAAATTATCTAGTTTGGCTACCCAGATCATTTTGGAGTGAAGCTATTATTCTATTTAAATCAGTTGCCATATTTTTCCAATTCATTTAGCTTTAATTAGTATAACTGTAAGCCTTGAACATCGGACGGAAGATTTCAGGTGAACTAATTTTGCCATGTGTGTGCTGCTAAACTATTTATGTTTTGAAAATAAATAGATAATTATGGGACTTGGGAACAGTATTTGTATTCTGGTCTTTAATAGATGCTAGAATTGCCACTTCCTTGTGAGATGATATAAGGAATGAATTATAGTTTCCACTGGTCCTTTTAATAATTTCCTGCAAATGCAAGCCGAGGCAACTGAAATCCACAGCAGTGAATGTAAGTTGATGGTAGGGGTGGCAGTGGGTTTTAATTCCTATTATTAAAGAAATAATTCGTTTAATATATAGAAACCTAATTCATAATAAAAGAAAAAATAAATAAAAATATTACTAGAGATCTATTACCAAACAAGTTTTAGAATCATGTCTAAAAGAAAATTATGAACCTACATGAATTTTTTTTTCTTTAATCTTGATAATGATCTCTTTTGATAGAGGAGATATCATCCCTCGTCTTTTCTCAAAATCACATTATTTTTTACTCGGTTTCAATTTGAACATTATCTAAACCCACTGATTTCGTACTGGTGGAAGGATATTAAGTTACGCATCACATTATATATACTCGAATTTTAAAACACAATAATAACTAATTTTATATATTAGTTCTATTCATTTATTTTTATAATAATAGTCGACTTCATTAAGCATATTTATAAACTTAGATTTTGTAAGAATTTGGCTTAATTGAATTTTATTGTCAATATTCATGTTTAAAAAGATATAATTAACATAATTCAATTATTTTGAGTTAAAAAATAAGTAATTTTTAAAAAAATTAAAATCATATGAAAATAGAAAATTTTTAATTAAAATTTTATAATATTCTTATTTAAATTAAACATGATTCCTTTTATACAAAAATAAAATAAGAAAATTATATTATATTAAATAATAAAATTTAAATGATTCCATCACTTTAAATTTATTCCAAACATAAGAAAATTGAATTTTTGCGTGATTTTTTTTTGCATGATTAATTTTTTTTCAAATGATTTTTTTAACTCAAAAAATTAAATTAAATTAAATCAATAATTCATTTCCAAACATGAGTTAACAAAACAAAATTCAATTGAATTGAAATTTCGGAAAATTAAAAATTCAAATGAGGGCCTAAACAATTAAACTCGGTTTCAATATCCTCGCACTCGCAGACATGAGACCATGTTTAGTAAACTTAAAAGAGAAGCGTCAACACTAAAAAGTAAACTGTAATAACCCATCATAAATTAGATGGCAATCACTGCATTGCTGAAATTAAATAATAAATTATACACAATATAAGAATTGATCTATGATTACACAAAAGAAGGAGAAAAGAAGGAAAAATACGAAGTAAGCAGCGGCTTACCCATGGTAAATACAGCTCCGGATAGGGCGGGTGTAAGGGATGGAGGCGTAGGGGCAAAAGGATCCCATTGGAAAAAATTTTTATGGATGGTTACAAGGTTAGTTCCATTTGCAATAGTTGAACTCTTCTTTCTTTGTTTACACACAACCAGTTGAACTTGCTAACATTTTGATCTGTGATTGCTGGAGGCAGCAGGAATAAAATCAAATTTGTCTGCCTGATGGATTATGATGATTAGTTGAACAACCCCATCACCAGAGATTCAATAAATATCCCTGTCTAGCAGGTCTTGTCATAACTTTGAGTGTTGTCTCCACGGGCAACCGCCTTCAAACGCCTGCTCCAAAACATCTTCCATCCGCTTGGCTAGTATAATCTGCAAAGATGAAAGGAATATGGAAATATGTACTGGTAAGTCATCAGTTATACAACTCATATACAGTAACATAAGTCCAATTCAACACCAGTGAAAAAATGAATTGCAGACAAATGCACGAGAGGAAAATATCATGAGAAGGTGAACAATCCGAATATCATGCTCAGGTGCTTTTTTTTTCCTCCATTTCCTTTCCAATAGATGGGATCTGCACTCACAACCCTCTCTCTTTTAGAGGAGAATGTACCTACCAATTCAGCTGTCAATTAAAACGAAATTGATTGGCTTATGCCACAATTAGAATTTAATTACCTCAAGACTGCCAAGCACGGCTGCTGGTACTTCAACCAAGTCCTTCGAATTTCTCTCCGGTAGTATGACTCTCTTGATACCATAACGGTGTGCTGCCAATATCTGCAAGAAAAAACAGCATAAGAATCCACACTGCTGTTGTAAGCATGCATTTTAAATGGAAAAAGGTGGATATTTAAGCTGAAAATTTTCATAGCTGATACTACAGTGGTTCTCCAAAACAGGACTGAAAGAGCATATTAGAAAAAACATAGTATATGCTCATTGATTAAGTATAACAAATCATGATCGTCATAAATCATGATCGTCATACTCACTATAGATTCACTAATGCAATACAGATTATGCATGAGAATTAACCATACCATCATAAAACTACCATTTAATCATGCAGGTAAGTTTACATTACCTTGTCCTTGACACCACCAACAGGAAGCACAAGACCCCTCAAAGTCATCTCTCCAGTCATTGCTGTATCTGCTCTTACTCTTTTCTGACTGAACAGTGAAACGAGAGCTGTTACCAGTGTCACACCCGCAGAGGGTCCATCCTTGGGTACAGCTCCAGCAGGGAAATGTATATGAATATCCCTGCCCTCGAGCAGATTGATTTCCTGAGCAACTGCCAATTTGAGATCTGTTGCCCGGGCTCGTACCTACAATTTCAGAACGCATTTTCAAACAAATTTTTCTGAGAGTAAAAAAGCATATGCTTTTCTGCATAGCTCACTTTATGAGAACGTTTCAAATAGCTATAGCTGCTGGACCCTTGAACAAAAGCAGATAAGCAATTGTCAGGGGCATATTGTCCAGCACCTGTAGCTACGAAGAAATGGTAAAATTTTAGTGTATTTCCTGAAGAAATGAAGAGAATAATACAACCAGAAAGGGAAAATTACATTACTTATGAAGAAGTAAATAAATGACTCAGATGGGAATCTATACCAAAATTATGTGAAACAGATGCAATAGATAAACTAAATTTTAACTGGGCTTCCGATACAGTTTATTAATAAAAGCAACCTCTTGGTATTCTACTCGTTTTCAACCGAAATAAGTAAAGAGTTCCAGCATATGCAGTCAGCATTCAAAAGCAATTTAACATAGCATGAGTGATCCGGGAGGATAAGGAATACCCATGTCAGTGCTATCTGTGCCGATTCTTTAATAACATCACCAAGTTGCCCAGTGAGATGTAATTCACCCTTACCCACCATTGCTGTAGCCTCCACAAACTGAACTTCTCCACCAAATGAGGTCCAAACAAGCCCAACTGATATACCGGGACTTGCAACACGCTCTGCAGCTTCTCTATCGTCAAATCTTGGAGGCTGCATAAAAGTTCAAATGAACATGACCATTACATCTCTTCAAATTTAGGACAAACTAAACTTACTACTCTAAGTAATTTGAGAAACCAAAGCATATTGGCTATCAAAGCTTGTTCAAAAGCATATCATGCATAAGAATTGTCAGACTACGTCAAGGAACAAGTAGCAAAAAAAAGTTTTAGACCATACACAATAGTGTCCTATATGCACAGAAAAAAAGATATGAGATGCCACTAGAGCACTTGCCCAGTTATCAGCCCAAGCCATGTTGCTATAATTAGACTTTCGAATTTGAAAAAATGTAAGAATACCAACTACAGCAAACTTTCACTCAAGTGAAAATCTTAATTGATAAATTTCATGTCAAATGTATAGCCAAACAACCATTACGGATCTTCTATCTCAACAGAACAAGCAAGTGCTTCAGAACAAAGTAAGTCTTAACAATTAAGTCCAGAAATAAAAGCTTAGTGCAACCTAACACACAATTGATAACCAATTAATGTTAATTGCTAAATAACAATGAAGTCCAGAAATAAAAGCTTAGTGCAACCTAACACACAATTGATAACCAATTAATGTTAATTGCTAAATAGACAAGCATCGTAAAAGGAAATATTAAAACACACTTGAATATGGCAAATGACAATTAAATAACCCATACACAAGGCATCCTATTGAGAAAGGAAGAGATGATAAGCAAGATTATTACCCCTAATACTTTCTCCAGCATAGCTTCATCCACAACTAAAGGTGAGGCAACCCTGAATGAGTTTGATATATCATGAGTGTTATCAGTCATTGGAATGACTTCCATTTCCACTTCAGCTCCATCAGCAAGTCTATTCTCCAACAACGGTGAAGCCAGACGGTGCATATCTTTGCTCAATGGGACAGCTTGTTCTTGTTCTTGCTCTGCAACTCTTACAGCTGCAGCACGAGCCAAAGCAGCTAAGTTCCTCTCCAGATTCCGGACACCAGCCTCTCTAGTGTACCTTTGAATGACAAGTTTCACCATAGCCTACCACAATGACAAGGGATTCAGAATATAAATTACTGTACAATATCTATGTAATACAAGATATTGAGATAGCAATATCTTGGCGAATAAGAATTTTCCCCCAAGTACCTTCTTTTCTTTCTCATTTAATTTATGGGTTCATAAGGGAAGAGACATGAAAGGCAAAGATGCATCTTAGTTTTCAAATAATGATGTTAACCAGATTGTCAAACATGATTCAGACAGTTTGCAGCTTTCATGCAACCAGATGGTCATAGTGACTTGAGTAATAAAATTAGAAGGGCAAAATCTGGAGATTATTGCTTATAATTAGTCTGAATAATTTGGAAAAATGAACTAGAAGGCAAACCTAGAAAAATACCAAAAGCCATTCTGTATGTAGCTCTTGGTTGCAAAGAGTGGATAGAAGAAAACTAGACAATGTGGTTCACTAATATTGAGCAAAAGCACAAACCATTATTTTCACAACTTAAACTCAGATATTCAAATAATAAAAACAGGAACTTGAGAAAAAAAAGAGGGCTATCCAATTGATAGACAATACATGAGAACATCTTTCCTCAGATTCGGTAACCACTGAAAGTATAGATTGATTGCTTTCAATAGCAATTATTTGTGAGGAACAATGTAACGGAATGTACTTCAACCAATGGCTTAATCAAGCAAATAATTTACACCTCAATATAAAAATGCTCATGGCTTAGACTCGTCATGACAATGGGTAACAATTCTTTTAACTGTTAAAAATGACAAATAATAAAATGAAAACAATATTCTTTAATGATAAAATGTATTATGTACTGATTTAGTACCTCTGGAATTCGAAGGAACTCAGAGCTCAAACCATGCTGATCCAAAACTCGTGGAATCAAATGCCACATGGCTATTCTAAGCTTTTCTTCAGGTGTATATCCAGGGAGTTCAATGACTTCCATCCTGTCCAAGAGTGGAGGAGGAATATGTTGTGCCCTATTTGCAGTTGCCACAAAAATCACCTTTGAAAGGTCAAATGGAACATTCAAATAGCTACGATAAATTAAGGGACAACTATTGTTAAAATAAGATGGCGGTCATTAATAAACACAGCATGTTCAAAATCAACACTGAAACCCTTGTTTCCAAAATACATTAAAAAATAATATTAATTGTACCTAAGATCTAACCACATCTAGTCATCTCAAAGTTTAAAATCCTTCCCCACCCAAAATGAAATAACTTCCACCCAATGATCCAATGTGTAGTCCCATATATCTCCCTAAGCTGACAGAAAAAGAAAAGAAAATAAATAGTAGTAGTCTAGGAAGATTAATTATGAAATATTTTTAAATTTGTATTAATAATTTAACTGGGATTATAGAAATCAAAAGTCAGCTGTCTAGGATTAAAAGACTGGGTTACTAAACAAACTAGTTGACATAAACATATGTCTAGTTTACACTAATCAGTCTTAAGAGACATCCTGAAGGAAAAGAAAAGGATACTGATCATTGAATGTCTTGTTCTGCTCAGGATCAAGGACCTCCAGCAGAGCTGAAGCTGGATCCCCACGCACATCAGATCCTGTCTTGTCAATCTCATCCAGTAGCATGACTGGATTGCAGACACCTACTCTCTAAAATCGAAAAAACACACCATGAGTCTACCTCAATCCCAAATAGACAGGCACACACACATACAACAAGGTTAAACCATATCTAAAAATGATAATCTCCATCCCCTAATATAAATAATCATCAGAATCACATCCTGCCAGTAAAATACTAATCTGCTCCAAATGCATAGCTACTCTAGCACAAAATAGCATCACTACACACAAAAATATTTGCACAAAGAAGATAATTGGAAAACTCAGCATTTAGAGTCTAATTTTAATACAATTCCTGGGAGCCAACATGTCGATGATGAGGTAAAACACTGAAAAATCATGTACAGTAATACAGAATTGTGCATAATTATAAGTTTAAAGCATCAGCAGTGATGCAACTTCATACAGATTCTGAGAAAAAAGTTCCAGAGAGATGAGACTGAGAGACAAATATAAAATAACAAGTGACAACAGTTGCAGAACTAATGCCAGTGGCATAAGAAAATTGAGAGGGACAGACACAAATTAGACACATTAAATAGTTCTAGTAGTTAAAACATTAGAATATCCACATACACCAACTCACATAAATGAACAGAATTACTGAGGTAAGAACGAAATTGATTATGCTTTCTTCTATGTAGGCCATTTGTTTGTTTTCTAGACCATTAGCAGCGCATTCTTAGCATAAACCAGGAAGTATTAGCTCTGATCTGATGTCATGCAATTATTACTGCCAAAATAAATTTCTTTCTTTCTGCATTTTCTACAAAGAATCCATTGAATCCAGGGACAAGTATAGAGGAGGGCCCAGGCCAAACTCAAATGGTTCTTTATTTTTTAGTATACCCTGGGCCCCTCCAAACTCAAAAATAATATTTTACCATAAATATATATCGGGTCACAATAATTAACACTTCCCCCCCCACACACACAAAAAAAAAAGGACAATAAAGTTCCAAAAATATATACCTGGACCTCTTATACTATAGAAAATGTAATAACTATTTACATGCATGATAATATTATTAGTCTTTCAAAGTTCTAAACCATAAAATATATATTTTTCTACAACCATAAAATATATATTTTGAGTATTAATTTTATGTAAATGAATAAAAAATTAATCAATGGATAAATTTTATTGCAAGAAAAACAAACACATAAATCTATAAGATTAAATATTTTGATAAAGTTTCACCAAAATTTTTTATTCTATTTCAATTATAAAGTGACAAACAATTATATTTTCAAACAATGAGCTTTGACTCAATATTACCAAAGTTATCTTTAAAGATATGCAAGTTCATACCCCAAAAAAAACTCATTGAATCTAGAATTGAACTAGGTATTTCATTTTCCCTTCGCATATATGCCATGCCAGCAACAGCCGGACACAAGCACAGAGCATAACAGAAGGACAACAATGCATATGTATTCTAGAATAATGCATCAAGATATGTGCAAAAACTATTGGAAGAATTGTAAAGACGTTATCCATGAAAAGATTTTCTACCTTTAAACCATCAATTAGACGCCCTGGCATGCTTCCAATGTATGTTCTCCTATGCCCTCTAATATCTGCCTCATCCTTAACACCACCAAGTGACATGCGAATAAATTTTCTGCCAAGGGCAGCAGCAATAGATGATGCCAAAGATGTTTTTCCAACACCTGGAGGACCAACAAAGCACAAGACTGGGCCTCTTGCATCTGGTTTAAGCTGTGCAATATGAACATTTCAATTCATATGCATATTCAGTTAAAAACTAAAAAGATAAAGCAAATTCAGGCACCAACTAGTAGAACAAAGGTCTACCTTGCGAACAGCTAGATATTCAATGATCCGTTGCTTGACCTTGACTAGGCCATAATGATCACTGTCAAGACGTTCTTTTGCAGCTTTTAGATCCAAATCATGTTCTTCACTTGCCTTTTGCCATGGAAGGTCAGCAAGGAGCTCCAAGTAAACATGTGAACTATTATATCCAGGTTGCTGAGGTTGCATTTTCTTAAGCCTCCTGAGATGCAAGAAAAACAATAATGGCAATCAACAGAAGGTTTAACACGAAATCCTGAATGCAACATTTAGGTCAACCAACACTGAAGTTTGATACAGATTAAGGCTCCATTTGTTTCACTAGAAATAATTTTTCTATGAAAAAGTTTTCTATGGAATCAATAAAATATCATCCTATATTCCTCTCTTCTCAAAAGATATATACCTTAACTCCCTCTGCGCATGCTTCCAGATATTTGAAGGCATTCCTGCACTTTGCATTTTTCTTTCTAATGCAGCTACATCATCTTCATCATCATCATTATCACCAAGCTCCTCTTTTATAGCTCTCATCTAAAACATATTTCAAATGGATTAGCCCGAAACTGGAATAAGGGAAGGAAAATTTAGAAAATAACACTACATGTGCAACAATTTAAAATAAAATGTCAAGCAAATAGCAACCTAAATAGCCTTTTGCATCCATGTCCTTGACCGTAAACTACCATCCATGCTTGTATAAAAAGAAAAATGAACATAACTCTCATTTTATGACAAAAACACTTATACATCTATCAAACATCAGATTAATACCTAAAAAAATCTTCAGTTAAGAAGCCTTAGTCCCCTCCAATACAAAACAACTCAATGAATCTTGCATAAATGCAAAAATAGTGATATTTCTGCAAACTTGAATGAACTTCATGAATGATAATGCACCCAATTATATGCATAACAAAAACATATTTCGAAATTTTAAGCATTTTACTTTCCTATAAGAAATTCCTATTTGTAATTTTTTCCTTTCCATTTTTAGTTTGACAAAATTGGCTAGGGATTTTATTGCCTATACAATGACTTTTAATTTGATATATGACTAGCATGAAACGGTTGAGTGTTATATTAGACTTTCAAAGAAAATTTTAAAACTGAAGCTAAATCCTTTAGTTGTACATCATGTAATAATAGTTATTCATAATAAAAATTGAACTTATTGACCTGTATCTAATTGATGAGAACCTTTTTTTGTAAACACGTCATTTGCAAGAATGAAAATAAAATCTGTAAGGGTTTAAATTGGCATTCTTAAATTGCCTAGGCCTTGTAATGTCTTAAATGTTGTGACCTTAACTGAAATTGACCCAATATACTAAGACACTTTAATATTTCTTAAATTATAATCTTGTACATTATTAAAATCCCCAACACAACCAAAAAGTGGGATGTGGGGAAGGGGGAAGTATTTACCTTCGCCAAAGGTAAGTAGGCCCTAAGAAAGTCAAGCAATTGGTTTAATTAATCCTAACTGTTATGGTCTAAAAATGCCCAAGTGTCTAAGCATGTGTCTTGAAATATAACAGAGTACAGTTTACACAAACCTGCTGACGCAGAAGAAACTCTTTCTGTGATTTAGATAACTGTCCCTCAACCTTCTGTGAAATCTTCTCGGCCACACGTATTGACTGTCAGAGATAGAAATTAAAATGACTCAATGAAGGCCAGAAGAAGCATCAAGATGATTAGTAGAAAATGTACCAGGTTAAATAGAATTGAATGAATAGATCACCTGTAAATGCCTGTCAACTAGCTCTGTAGCTTTTGAAAGCCTTACTTTCAGATCAACTGAATCTAACATAGATAGTTGCTCTTCAAAACTCATCTCAAAGCTAGCAACAAAAATATCTGCCAATTTGTGGACAGGAACTGTTTCCAAAAGAACTTTTGTCCTTCCACCAGTTTTTTGCTTCTATGAGCAGAAATGGAAAGAAGAATTATAGGCAGTAGGATAATATTACAAATTTCCAGCAAGTATATGAGAGAGAGAGAGAGAGAGAGAGAAGGATTTCCACAATTTTATCTCCCAATGATTTTAACAAAACAGTTACCTGTTCAAGAACTGAGATAAGTTCTATGGCAGTTGCTTTGAACTGGCGAGACAATGATATAAAATCAGGATCTTGCTCTACTTGCTCCATTTCTAGTTGAGATAATACAAAAAAATAATGAAACAGAATATTAATAGATGATTCTATAAAGCTCATCAGTTATAAATCATAGTCAACTTAATTCATCTAATGAAACCATACAATAGTTTTAGCACCAAATGAACTGTAAAATAAGGAAATAATTGAATTGAAAACTAACCAGCCTTTGTCATCTCAAGAGAAGATATCCGTGCAGTGTAATACATCCCTCTTTTGCTAAGCTCCTGGACACTGAATCTGCACAAACCTTCAAGAACAACTATGTATGTCACTCTCCCACTAGGTTTCTCCACTCCTCTTGACAGATGCAAGGCACGAGCAGCCACTCCCCTGAGAAAACAAAAAATTATCACAAAAATCAATCACAATTAGCATATTAGTCATCAAAGTAATGAAAATAAATTAAAAAGAAATTGATTAAAAGTAAAACCTGTTATGCCAACGAATAACTTCCTGGTGATTTTTGCCATCAAGTTTGAGATTTTCAGAATTGCCAACTTGAATTTTGGAACTTGTTTCCCCAGAATCACCTCCAACACCTAATCATTCCACAAATTTTAGACAAACACACGTGGAATGAAACCATAAATAATTGACAAATAATAATAATTACCTTGAGATAACATGGGACCCACCGAAGCAGTGGTCTCCTCTGCCGCTGCATCACGAACAGGCAAGATACCTATCAAACCCTTCTCTTCTCTTTGCCACAGCTCTTGCTCTACCAATTTGACACTAGAAATCAAGAAACCGCAACTTTCTTATCAAAATTCACAACTAATTAATCTTAATTAACAATCAATTAACAATCAATACCTGCTAGGAGAAGTGCAACGAATCCGAATGATAGCTCCAGGTAAAAGAACTTTGTTTCTAAAAGGAAGAATCGCTAATCGACTCGGTAACTCAACCGATTCCGCCATAGTTTTTTTTGTCACTCAAGACTATAAATTTAGTTTTTCAATCAGAGAGACAAAGAGAGCTCCTAGAGACAGAGAGAGAGACCGTCTTATATATTTATAGTGTTTACATGAATGAATGAATAAATAAAAGTAAGGCCAGGGAAGAAGATGGAATATATTGTTTTTTCAATAATTAAGGGAAAACGACGACTCTCTCTCTCTCTCTCTCTCTCTCGCACGTTCGTTTTTTTATTTTTATTTTTATTACAGCAAAATATCTGAATTTTATTTCAAATTTTTCTCCTTTGCTTTTGTTTTTCCTATTATTTTCTTCTATTTATAATATGACCCCTATTTTTGTTGTATTTATAGTAAACCCTCAACTTTTGCTCCTACGGCTGTACTAGCATTATCATTTTAGGTCTAATTACAAATCAAACTTTATGAGTATTTGACAAAAAAAAAAAAAAAAAAAAATCGAATCGAAATTCTATAACAATTAATTTTATGGAAATTAATTTTCTCATAAATTAGTAATTAATATTTTAAAAAAAATTTATAACATTTGAGGGAGTCAAAAATTATTTTGCTATTTATTATATATATATATTATTTAAAAAATTGAATTAATTAAATTATTAAAGGTGTACTGCACAATCAGAAATAAAAAAAAATAATAATAATAATTTTAATAAAAAAAAATGCAATAATTGTACTTGGCTTGACTTATAAATTGCATGAACAACTTGATTTTCATTAATATTTAGCATTAGGTTAAAAATTAATGTAGGAAAACCACTAAAATTTTGGATATTCTAATGAGGCCATTATGAAACGCATGATAAAAAAGAACTTAACGGAAAAGACAACACTAAATTAATAGCAAGAAAAGTCAAAATTGGGAACACTTCATGAAATATCTAAAATATTAACATTTAATCAACAGTTTAAATCCAACAAAGAATTGATTAATACATCTAAAAACTTCTTTTTTTTTTTAATTAAAGAAATTATTGAGTCAAATATATATTTAAAAAGTTATATGTTATGATATCCTTTATATATAATTTTTTTTTTCTCTCATCGAAAATAAAATTTTTATATAAATAATATATAAAAAAATTTAGTGAATTATTACTAATATTTTAAGATTGATTTTTGGACCATATAATTAGATCCAATCTTATTTCAATTGTTAGGCCAATAAACCACAATAATCTCATTCATTACATGTGAAATTATATATATATATATATATATATATATATATATATATATATTCATACATTTCTAACAACTTCTCAAAGCTAAAAAACAAACATAGGCATAAAATGATAAAAATAATATCAAGTTCATAACTCATTTTATTTTAGAAAAAAATATTTTTATTAGAATTAATATTCACAATCTCACATTCTTAAAAATATTTTTAATATTATTGAATTAAAGACGAGCACAATAGGAATAATTTTTTTATTCTTTAGTGTGTGTATATAGTAAAAATATGAAATTGGCCCCAATTATTTCTTTTTCATGTTTTTAATATCTATATGTAGAGTTAAAAAAATAAATTAATCTCCAAAATGTAATATAATATGGAGAAAACTGATCTTGAATTTTTGGATTCTTTTGATAAATAGAAATTTAAACGGACCGAAATAATTTTATTTTTTATTAATAGGCGAATAATATTTCCTAACTTTTGATTCGGGATGAGTTACGAGATTCATAATATATAAATAAATATTGATTTTGAAATGACCGTCAAAATTAAGATGAGCTTGTTCCCAAAATCTATCATTTAAAACTTTAATGGTCCACTTTTAGCTTTAGCCTTTATTTTTTTGACTTTTTCTTTAAAATTTAGGATTTGAAATTATATTTAAATCTCACTTCAGTTGTTTAGAAATAAATTTTAATTAATAAAATTTTAAAAATTCTAAAAATCTTTGTATTTTGCTTTGAACACTTACTACACTACGTTAAAATGATTAATTCATCAAAGTATTGGATTAAATTATATAAAATGTAATATAAATTTAAATATTAATATTAACACTCTAAATTTCTCATGTTATATAAAGTGTAATTGAAATTCGAATTTTATATTATTTTTTAGGTTACATAAAATGTAATAAACATGTAAATATTATAAAAATCTTTTGTATGCTTTATAGTATTATTAATTTTTTAATGGATAAAAATTTTTAAGATTTTTTATTTAAAAATAAGGAAATTAATAATTTATTTTTATTATTCAAAAAATACACAAAACTAAATAATTGAAATACATAGACAATATATCAACTCTAAAATTTTGATATTTTTTACTTTAACTTTATAATATATTTTTAATAAATCAAGTGAAAAAATTATTGCAATGATTTTTCTATTTTATTTTTTATTTTAAAGTGCAAATAATTGTTATATTTTTTATATGAGAAGTGAATATTTTAAAATTAATCTTCCAATAAAACTATTCTGGATTCATTTCTATATTGAATTAAATTTTATCGATTAAAAAATTACTAATTACAGAAAACTCTTTATAAAATAAGAAATTTTTTGACAAACATAATTCACCATGTAAATATATAATAAATTGTGAACAATGAACATAACCCCTTTATTCTAATGATAAAAGACATTTTATATATTTTAAAGTTTTATATTTTAATCTTGTTGTGAATAAGATATAAATATTGGAGAATGTAATAATTTTATGAACAATTCTATTCGTGATATCTATATATATATATATATATATATAACAAAACAATATTATCATATTTTAATTTAACCAATTAAAAAAAAGGAAGATAATATTTTAATTTAACCAATTAAAAAAAAAGGAAGAACAAAAGAAAGGGGATCGAAATGGGAAAATGAAGACATAATTGGGGGGATACAAATAAAATTATTAGCTTCGAATTGAGGAGAGTTTCTATGTATTTTTGCATAACAACGACATATATTGAAGATTTAAAATTTTTTATAAAAATTATAATTTGATAGTATTTGAAGTAATAGATAATGTTTAAAGTAACGAATCTAATGATATATTTTTTGTACTAAATAAAAATTAAATAGATAATAAAAAAATATATTATAAATTTTATATATCAAATCTAACGGTCTAAATTTATCGCATTTGTAATTATTTTTTGCTATCCATTTAATTTTTATTTAGAACAAAAAATCTATAATTAAATTCATTATATCAAAAACTATCAAATTATAATTTTTTAAATTTTTTAAATCTCTAAAATATATCATATAAAAAATTATTATGCAAAAATAAACATGTTCTCTCAACCCATTAGCTTCCGTGAGTAGGGACTACGACCACGACCGTGTCTTTTATCTCTAGTTGGATCCTCGGATAAAGCAGGGGTGACTGGTCACTCTACAAGCGATTGTCAGACATACAAAATTTAAAACCTTTTGTAATTATTATAGGAGAAATTACTATGCAAAATAAAATAATACACATTTTATTTATATAAAGATAAATTTAAATATAATAATCAACGATTATATAATATATACTTCAAAAATTTTAAAAATATTTATTTTATTTTTATGTCTAACAAAATTACTATAATATCCATTTAATCTTTTCTTTTTTAAAATTTATAAACATTAACTTTCGCATTCTTAGTAAAAATTGGGAATATTGATTGTTAAATATTGAAAATTCTCTTTTTTTTATGGATTATAAAGTTCAAAAGTAATTTTTTGCTTTTTTATTTTATTTTTTATTTCATAATATTAACTTTTTTAAATATCATATTTTTTTTTTAAATTTATATTATAAATTATTTATAACACTAAATAAAAAAAAAAAATCTCTACACATATGGCACCAAACTCAAAGAATAAATCTATAACACAAATAAAAAAAAAAAAAGAAAGAGAGAGAGAGAAAACATAAAATACAAAAAAGAAATCTCTTTCTATTGATTTTTTTTTTTTTTGGAATTTTTATGTTATTAGTATCAATTTTTTTACTTTGGAATATTATTTTTTTAAAATATCATATTTCCTTTATTTTCAATTTGTATTATATATTTTATTTTTTATTTAATACATGTAACACCATGGATTTTTTAATTATTTAATTATCAAAATATAAAATTTATTATCTTCACATTTAATTTTTATCAAATATAAAATTATTTTAAAAATTTTTTAACATCCAAATTTAATTTAATAGTGTTTTAAAGTATGTTATATATATAGAAATTGAGAGAATGTTGTAACATCCGAATTTTGAAATATTTTAAAATGTTATTTTTATGAAAAATTATATTTAAAAAAGTAAGAAATATAAAAATAGAATTTTAATAGAATTTTTTTAAAAAAATTATTAATTAATTATTTTAAGGGATAATATTAATAGTTACAAAAATATGAATATTATGGAATTTGGAAAAATAATTTGAAAGCTTGATATTATTTTAAAATTTATAAATTATTATATTATATTATTTAGCTAAATAAATTTTTTAATTGAGAGGAGTATTCTCTCATATTATTATTATTATTATTGTTATTATTATATATGTTCGGTTTTGGGCTGAGAAAGGAGCAGAGGGAGAAAATGAGAATGAGAGAGGAGGAAGCTGTCAATTGTCAGTGGAGCATTATCTAACCGTCTGTTGGTGGTAGCACGCGCCGACATAAAGGTCTAATGGCAGGTGATGAGTCTAGTGGTGAAGCCTAGTCAGAATCTGACATCAAACAACAATGCACTCGTCATTCAATCGGCATGCCATGAAGGAGATTTTGCTTTGGCCAAATCAGAGCTCTTTTCCCTGTGATCCTTACTCTGTTAGACTCTCATAGGTCCTAACTTTTCAATGACATCTAGTTTGACGCCATAAGTGATTAGAGTTCGGACTGAAAATGGGAAACGCGGGTATTTTTTCAGCAATTGAATATATTAGTCGTGCTGTTAGGTTTCAACCACTATGAGGAGAGCCAGTGGATGTAATCTGCGTCAAGTTTGTGAGTTATATAATTTAATCTAACAATCTATTTCCTTTTATTTATTTAATTTCACGTTTGCAAAAAATAAAATGATTGCTTGAATATTAAATATATTATTACCATTATCAGCATTAGATTATAGAAGTATAATGAATGTTGGTGTCATTATAATTATGATTACTGCATATTACTTATAGATGTTTGGATGAGATTAGAATGACATCATACCACATATGATTGAGATTCTTGTTATGATTATAATATGATCATTATGATTTGATGAGCTATGATTGGCGTGACAAAGAGCTTGCTCATCACTCGGCACTACTTGACAATTAGATTGGTGCTGCTTAATTTAGGTCGCGATTGCGAAACCCTATATTTGGATATAAGAGACTGTATTGAATTAAGAGAGTCATAAAAGAAATTAACTTCCCATTTTGAAGTTTAGTGTGGTTCTTATCTACTAATTATTATCCTTGAATAATTATGTGATAATATTGTGATTGTTTTATCTGTTTAACATATTGCATGAGCATTTTGGTATCTAAATAATATGTTATACTATATAACTCATAAAATGAACGCTCACCCCGTTTAATATTTTTCAGCTTGTAGGTGAGCATAAAGAATTGGATTTTTGTTAAATCACTCTTACCATTCATCATTCAGTAAAAAAGATTTATTTTTGACTAATATAATTATTTTCATATTCGTTTATATAATAAAATTTTAGAGTTTCGTAATATTATTTATTTTATTGGCTACGTTATTTATATTTATTGTTTGAATTAGAGGATAGTTGAGCTTTTTCATTTGGTGGTTATTCTATGAAGAAGGAATTGAGTATTGATGAATGGATTGTTGATTGCTCGTAGTGACGTTGATAAGAGGTGTTTGTCAAGTTTTGCTTAACATGTGGCCTATAGATCTTATTTTATAATAATTACAGCTGTTAAATTGTAGTTTTTCGTTTAATGAGATGTCAAGTTTACTACAGATTCTGAAAGTTTTATACTTTTTCATTTTTTAGTGTCGGTCACATATCATCGAATTCAGGTCGTAATATTTTTAATATTTAATAATTAATATTTATAATTTTTAATAAAAATGAGAAAGAGTATTTTCAACATGTAATCAATGTTCATAATAAGATTTTATGGATATTAAAGTAATTTTATCCATGGTTGTTAAAATCGGATTGGATCGGTCGGTCGAATTGAAAAATTAGAAATCGAAACAATGACCTTTTTTGTCAGCCCCCATTTATCCGTCTCTTAAAAATTGGTTAAAAAATCGGTGAACTAGCTGGTTAACCAGTAAATCGATCGAATCATATCGATTTTTCTAATTCGAACGGCTTAGTTTTTTTTTTAAATTTTTAATCAAAACATCGTCATTTTTGTCGACGTTGTTTTTAGTTAACAGAAATTAAGAGAATTTCAGTAATTTTATTTCAATTTTACCCGATGTCAAAATCATGACCCTATTGCATATTATTCTATTACGTGGGTAGATGTTTGAACAAATGGATATCCACAACTTGCTATATATATAATTTTTTATTTAATGTGATTGGATTGACACCATAAAAAATATGATCTTATATAAATTATTAATTTAGTCATAATTGTATTATATTTATTTTCATCATATATATAATAAATATCAAATTATATATATATATCATTTTTTTTTTCAGTTTCACCGATTCGATTTCGATGGAATCTTTGACTTTCTGACTATCTACCTTCATTGGTTTTTTAATCGGTCGAGTTCTGAAAACACTAATTTTATCAAACATAAAAGTAAAATGAAATGTATTCACTCCTATATAACATATTAAATAGGTGTTTACTCCCATGGTTGTCAAAATCAAACCGAATTAGTTTGTCGAATCGAAAATTGAACTAATAATCGGTTCGATCAGTTTTAAAAATTTATCTCTTAAAATCGATAAAAAATTGATGAACCAGCCGGTTAAATAGATGTTCAACAAAAAATTTCTATACGATATCCTTTTGGTTTTTACAGTTGCAATCTTTTGGTTTTACAATTACATCAAATTCTTTGGGTTATTTTTCAGTAATCACTGAATCAAACTCTTTTACTTATTTTTTTTACTGATAATAGTTAATTATTAGACAATTAAATAACAGTTATTTAAAAAATTTCAATTTATTTTTTTTAACAATTCTTATTTATCTAAATAAAAAAATTAAATTATTATATTAAAAAATATTTAAATAAAAAATAAATATTAATATTTATTTTTAATAATCATTAAATATATCAATAATAAATAATAATAATTTTATTAAATATTTAATAATAATTAACTACAAACTAACAATTATTCATAATCGTAACAACTCTTAAATCCAACGAGCCTAAATTGACAAAAGAACAGTAGCAGCACGTGCTGCGCTTCAGCTTTTGATGTGAGTGGGGATTAGATTTGGGCAAGTAAATATTAAATAAATATAAAAGTATGAATAAAGTACTGTAGACGGCAGGTCGGCATGCCCTATTGAACTGGTATATATTTTTATATAATAATTTTTTATATGTTATATTTTAAATATTTAAAAAATTTTAAAAATTATAATTTAATAATATTATAATAAATTTATTAATATTATAAATTTTATATATTATATATAACGATTTAAATTTAATATATTTATAATATATTTTTAGTTACCTATTTAATTTTTATATTTAAATTTAATATATTTTTAATTACTTATTTAATTTTTATTTAGTATAAAAAAATGTATTAATAAATTTATTATATGAAATATTATTAAATTATAATATTTAAAAATTTTTATAAAAATTTTAAATATTTAAAATATAATCCATGAAGAAATTGCTGCGTAAAATATTCATCGAATCCAGTCGGCATTGAGTCAGGAGTGGGACCCAACAACTATATTATTAATGGGTACCGTGGACATGTTTTAAGCAGCATTCATTTTGGCCACAAAGCACCTCAATTTTTTCTTTTAGATTGTTTGGCATTTAATGAGAATTGTTAGAAAACAGTTTTCTGGGTGTAAATAATTTATTTTTAATCAAATTAAAAAAGTAAATTTAAAATATAATATATGAAAACTAAATCATAATAGGAATTTTAAAAAATTAATTTTAAATAGATAAATTTTTTTCATAAAAAATTAAACTTGATTGAATTGAAATTTTTTTTTATATAAAAAATTAAATTTAAATAAATTAATTATCTTTTTTTATAAATTATATATATATATATATATATATATATATATATATTGCCAACATTGCTCGATTACCATTACTAGTCAAGACAATGGTAGAAAAATGAATAAATTATTGAATTCTATAAATTTTGAAAATTAGCATGACGTATGAAAGCTTATGTCATCAAATTATATCATATGCTTGTTTTATCTATCAATTCTTATTCATGTGTAAATTTTTGGTAATTGTCAGAGTCTCTGACTTTAGGAGTCCAAGTAGCTGGTTTCAATTAAAACTCCTAAAGATATTTATAATTTTTTTTAAATGAATAATTTTTATAAAGTTCATAAGTTTTCAATTATTTTTATGAAATTTATAAAATTATAAATAATTTTTAAAATTTTTATTTTTATTTTTATTTTTTTATAATTATTAGTAAACTTTTATAGATATTATTAGAATTTTATTAATTTATAATATTTATTTTATATAAATGTAATAAAATCATATTTTTTATGTCATAAAAATAAATATTTAAAATAATAAATAAAAATATAAATTTTTAATTAAATAATATTATCCAACCAAGTGTTAAAATTAGTTAAAATAATATTTTTAAAAATATAACATCCAATATTTCTATAAATTCACAATAATTTTTAATTTAATTAATAAAATTTATTTAATTATTTAAAAATTAAATTTAGAAATAAAAAAATTATTGTTATTGGTAAATAAAAATTTTAAACTATACAGACAGTTAAATTTTTAATAGTAAGTCATATATTAATTAGTATTAAGGAATAAACATTTCAGATTTAAATTTGGTTAAAAAAAAATAATGTTCAGAAAATAAATCTGAGACGAACTCAATTTGAATATATATAATTATATTTTTAAAGAAAAATATAATAAATGAATAATAAAGGTGAAATTAATTTTTACAATTTCAAAATTAATAGAAAAAATTGAATAAATTATTTTAATCACTTAAAAAAGAAATAACATGAATAACATTAAACAAAATCTCAATGAATCAACAAATACTTGTTTCATGACTAATGAAAGTTTATGTCATCCAATTATGCCATATGCTTGTTTCATCTATCAATAGTTATTCATGGGGCAAATGTGAACAAAAGCAAGAATTGGATGATATTTGATAAAATTAAAAATGTAAATTTTGAGTAATTGTCAGTTTAGGAGTCTAAGTGCTAATTAAAATAAAGTTATGTGTAAATCAAATTTAAGGAAATTAATTAATATAAAGATATATCTCATTTATATATTTTAATAATAAGATTTTTGAGATTTGATATAATTAACATTTAATTATTTTTATTTTAAAAGTAATATTTTTAATTTATAAACTAATTTTAATGAAAAATATTATATTTTGAGGTATTAAAGTGTTTGTAATATAATAATTAAATGATTAAATTATATTATATTTTAAAATTTTAGTGATAAAAGTGTTATATAAATTAAAATGTCAATTATTAAAATGCAATAGCACACTAAGTTTTTTTTTTTTTTTTTTTTTTTTTAGTATTAGAGAGGGGGAATCGATCATGAATTTATTATCTAGAAGAATATACACTTACCGTTAGACTATACTTCAATACAGTAGCACACTAAGTTATAGCCTAATAGTAAATGCATATATGATATAGACAATAGATTCAAGTTTAGTTCATTTTTCTATGCTAAAAAAAAATAAAATGTAGTAAAAAAATTTATAATTTTGTAAATAAGAATTAAAATGCTGGCTATTAATAAATTTCAATGATTAAAATATTAATTTTAAAATAGCAAGTTTAAAGTACTAATTAATTCATATTTCAAGAGTGTTAAAGTAATTTATCAATAATATAAATTGATAAAATTTAAAAATATTTTTTACTATTTTTTGTTAAATATTATTATTATTTTTTAGAGTAAAGATTTCATTTTTCAATAAATATATGCTATCTATGAAAAAAAATTATAATTTAAAACACTAATATAATGATGAGCTTTGGAACCCTTCAAATAATATTTAGTCTTTTTAATGGGAGCTTAGGTTTGAAATTAGTGTTGTAGAGTGGATGGATTTGCAAAAATGAGAAAACAAGCATAAGATCGCCAAGTCTTAACTTGATAAGGGCATTTCGATATCTAAATCAAATGTTATCCTTGAGAGTAATTAATGGAAGCTTATTGATAAGATAAAGAGGTTATTAATCAAGTTAGGTTCAGAATCATACTTGGGAGTAGAAGATTTCTCTTGTGAGCTAGTTTGGCTCTCCTCTGCAAAGGAGCACTCTAAAATGAAGTCCGTTAGGGCTTGGGCCTTAATGGCGGAGCGAGGCCTGTACTTTAGCCCGTATTGCCCTAGTTCTACTGAACATAAAAACATCCTATCAAAGGTTTCTAGTATGTGCATCACCCTATTGAGGGGATGATCCGTCATTATCACCCCTTGATGGGATTGTAAGTACACTTTGAATTTCCTCGTTGATAGTAACAGTGAGTAGGCCAACTTTTCTAAGGGTTAATAATTAAGTTCAACTCGCTGCATGACCTTACTAAAATAATATACTGGCCTTTAAACTTTTCCTTATTCTCTAATTAGTACTAAACTAATTGTCTGGTCTGATGCATATATGTAGATCAACAACTCTTCACCTGACAGGAGATTTGCTTAGCACATGTTCTGAGCTATTTTTATTTTTTAGTTCTTCAAAAACTCTTTGACATTCCTCGCTCTATTTAAAATTGTGTCTTTTTTGGAGCTTTTTGAAGAAAGGTAAATATTTTTCAGCAAATCTAGACATAAATATGCTAAGGGCAACCATTCTCCCCATGAGCCTTTGCACCTCCTTTAAGCTGTAAAAAGGATTCACTTCAAGGATGACCTTAACCTTGTCAGGATTAAGCTCAATTCCTTTCTCGCTCACCATATATCCCCAAAATTTGTCTCCCTAGATGAAAAAAGCACATTTTTTTAGGATTTAACTTCATTTTATAAGATGCCATTATCTCAAAAACTTCTGCTAGGTCTTGGATATGTTGTTCAAAAGTTTTGCTCTTTACAATCATATCATCAACATATGCCTTGATATTTTTGCACATTTAGTCTTTGAACATCTCATTTAAAATTGAGGACTTTGAAATATTTAAGTGTGACATAGCCATGTCATTTCAAGATGGCCGTGTTGAGCTGGAGATTAGCAAATATTTACTGTTTTGATTTTAGAATCAACGAGATTTAGCTTGAATCATTTTCAAAAACTTTTAAATGGACATCAACACAAACTTCAACAAGAGAAGGGAGAGAGAGTAGAGTAAAAGATACCACACCATTTTCTTTTCATTTTCAAGTAGTTACACAAATTACATTGGGGTTTCAATTTCTTTTATAATTTTTTTTAGTTTTTGTTCTTTCAGTTAAAGTTTTATAAGTTTGTATTTAGATTAAATTAGAGTGAGCTATAAAATTTGAGCTTCACTTTGCAAGGAGACTTCAACAATCAATAAGATTTTTTTTTTTTTTTCTAGTTATTGCTTTTATTCATTTATTTCTACAATTTACTTGTTAAAATGAATTCTATGAACGCTTTGAATATAAATATTGTTTTTAATTCCAACGTGAGTTGAGTTCTTTAATTCTAGGAAATTAGATAGATTCATTTGAGCAATTTATCTTAGGTTAATATTTAGAAAACATAAAATTTAAATTGATTGTTAGTCTAAATTTAATTCCCATATAAGTGCTTAGCCACCACTCATATACATGTATTAGCTGAAGGATTGAAAAATGAAAGTTAATACTAGAAAGAGTTTAACAATAATAGGAAGTTATGAATGAGAAATATATTAGCTTTTTATGAGTAAATTAAACTAGCGTTTTTAATTATTATATTACCTGAATTCGAGAGATATATTAATAAATTTTTAATTTTTAATTTGTTTATTTAGAATTCTATGATTAATAATTTGGCATGATTAATTGAATTGGTAAAATTAATAATCCCTAGAACCCTTTACATTCTATAATTTTAATCTTTATTTATTTGATATTTATTTGCTTTTATTTTAATTTATTGCATCAAATTCAAACTTTAATTAAAGTGTTTAGAATTTTTTTTTTTGTGTGACAACCCTTAATTACATAACATCTACTAGTTTTCCTTGAAAGGAGAACGACCTTAATTGTCCCTCTACTTGCTACACCGACCTCATATATTTGTGAGTAATCAATAGTGCTTAGGAAAGAATATATATAGACCTCATATATTTGTGAGTAATCAATAGTGCTTAGGAAAGAATATATATATATATATATATAGATAGAGAGAGAGAGAGAGAGAGAGAGAGAGAGAGAGAGAGGAAAAAAATTAAAACTGAAAAGAGATTAACATTAATCCTATTTAAATTAAAAAATTAAAACTGAAAAGAGATTAACATTAATCCTATTTAAATTAAAATTATAACTAGAGATTAACATTAATCCTATTTAAATTAAAATTATAACTATTAAAATGAAAATGAAAATAATAAAATATATTAATAAATATAATATATTGTTACATGAAATTACTATGAAATTATCTCCTAAAATATTATTAAATATTTTGATAGATTATTCAATTAATAAATTTTTTGTATTATTATAATTTAATAATTTATACTATATTTTTATATATATTTAATACTTTAAGTTGTTTCAGATTATAATGATTTGAAATTTTATTAAATTCTAAATCAAATAAAAATTTTAATTTGATTATTTTGAATTCAAAAACTCTTATATTCGTGAATTATATTTTATTATTATTATTATTATTGTTTTGTCTCGTACAATTATAGTTAATAGTTTATAAAGCAAATATACTTTTCAAATTAGGATATGATTGATTTAACTGTTATTAATAACTATTAGTTATTCTTGATAGTTATTAGCTGATAGCTGATTATTATAAAGTGTTTGATAAAATTATTATTATTTATTACTATAAATATGTTTAATAACTATTAAAAATAAATAATAATATTTATTTTTATTTAAATATTATTTTAATATAATAATAGTCTTTTCATTTAAATAAATAATAATTATTTAAAAAATTCAAATTTAAACTTTTATAGATGACCGTTGTTTGATTACCTAACAGTTAAAAACTATTAAAGAAAAAAAACCAAATAAATGTAATATAATTATTAGAAATAAAAAAGTTCACAAATGTATAAAAAAATTTTGCTAAATATGTACGAAGTCAACTTTTGAAGATAAATAAATATTATTAATAAATAAAAGATATAATAATTGATTATAACATTAATCATTTACCAAGACAAATTAATATTAGTTGAATATTAGAAATTTGAAAAATTAG
>CANXYC012077380.1:0-16675 GCA_948193065.1 Aleurites moluccanus | reverse complement strand
TTATTATTTCGGCTTGGAGTTTAAAGTTATTAAGTTATTTTGATAGAGATTGTATGTATATAAGCTAAGTTTGATGCTTATGGATTATATATAAGTTATATAAAGTGTATTATGCAATGTTGCATATTGAGCTATGTTGAGGTTGAGAATTGTGGAGATCCAGAGGGATCTGTTGTTTGGAGTTGGATGAGATTGATATTAGAAGTGTTATATTATATGTTTTTAGCCAGGGCATGCTCCTTAAATAGAGGAGATGCTGCCCGTTTTTATTTATCTTGCCTAAGCTATTTTAAGCTTATTTGTGTATGCATGCCATATAGTTTATTTTAATGGGTTCTTCGTGGTATTGGTAGCAATAGCATCCCCCATACCCTAGGACCGTCATGGCTCCTAAGTTGGGCTGTGACAAGCACTTTGCACACCAAATGCCTTGGGTGAAAGGAATGGGTATTAATAACGTCACATGCCTTGGGATGTAACGGTCCTAGGGCACAAGGAAGGCATAAGGCCACCTACACCCATAGAACCCCTACTTATCAATTTACAGAAAATCTGCCAAAGTTATTCCTATATTTTCATACTATTCCCGACCCAAAACTGGGTCTTTGAATAAAACATGGCCTATAGAAAAAATGCACTCCTAATAAAACTCCTTATACCCTCAACTCCAACACATCAAAAATGCATATAAGCACTTCTATAATTATTCTCATAACCTTCAGTAGATTCATTATAATTTAGATTCAATATTTACATTTCAAAGTATTCATTGATTAAGTGTTTACAAATTTATATTGTAAAATTTAAGCCAAAATCATGAAGCTGAATTCTAGAATTGTTACAATGTCCAAAATATCTTAAACCATACATAGATAATATAGGTTCCCAATGAGAAGAAAAAAAAGAGCTGGAACCGTCACTATCTAAGTAGCTCCTGTAAAAAAAATAAACCACAACGATATAAGTAAAACTCAGTGAGTAAAATACATATATCAGGCTTATAAGGTCACTTCTTTTCAATAATAAAGAAAGGATAACAAGATATATTTGAGAATATAGGTTAACAATAATAAATAGATACAGATGATGACAATAACGAAATATGGAACACATAGGTCATCGCTCAATGAATCAATGAGCCAGTAATAATAATAAGAAGTATGACAGAAAATTTTGGGTCCATATAATCCATATAGAAAAGCTACATATCTCGGTAGCAATCAATCAATTTGAGCATAAGATTGATCAAATCTTATGGCAAGAACTTTACACCCCCCCCCCCCCCTAGCTAGGGTCTGCATATAACAAATAATCACATTTAAGGTTCTATATCAATAATCAATAGTCAATGGAAGAGATATTTAAGTAATGAAGATAAATAGGGAAGTTCATGTAATTCATATATATATAGATAAAATCAAATTTTAGCAAAGTCAATTTAGAATTGAATAAAAGTCCAAAGTAGAAGGATTCAATAATTCCAATGGAGTAAGACAAAGCATTGATATATGTACATTACTCACCTCTAAACAAAAATATGCCAACTATTCTCTTCCTCAATTAACCAAAGCAATAGAGATGCTACAACTCTTCATCATCTTTGTCCTTATTTTTGGAAGATATATATTCAAATTAAAATTCAATTTATACTTCAATTAGTATGAAATTATTTTAATTAAATTCTAGAAAAGAAATTTTACATTTCCCCCAAACCATAGGGTTTCAGCTTGAATTTCCAATGCTGGCAGTCTAGGTTCTCCTAGTCATATTTTGAGTTTTACTTATTCAATTCTTATAATTCTTTTTTCTAATAAAACTAGAAATATCAACTATAACATATCCAAAATTGAGACCATTCTTATCAATACACAATTTATAGTGAATTTTTAAACTCTTTCATGTATCCTTGCAATATCTGTCCGAGCATACTCCAAACTTTTTTATTATAACTCAAATTATAGATGTTCAATTGTAAAATTATTTTATAGAAATTTAGAAGACATATAAGTTAACATGTTTCATGTTTTATACATTTATCAATTAGGAATCTAAGGTTCCCAATTTTACAAAAATCAAAAGCTTTATAGTTCAAGGTAGCATTCTGAGTCAGTCTCACTCATAGCCATATATCTCCCTAACCACTTGAAATTTTGCAGAGATTTTTCAAGGACATGTAATAAGACCTAGAGCTACAAATTTTATATTTTATGAACTTTCAGATTTTACCTTGAAGTCCATGAAATTTCTGCCCCAATGTTCTATTAACTTGTAGGAATTTCACAGAAGTTAACATTTCAAAATTTCAGAATTTCAAGATTTTCTCTAGCATATTTCTTTACCTTCAATCTCATATCTAACTTTAATTAATCAATTCCCAACAATCATCAATTATTATTTTCTTCATATACAACCTATATTTATAATCCATTAAGTAAAAATCATTTAAGAATTAAATACAAAATAAGAAACTAAGGAACTTACCTAGTGTTGATTTTTACTACTCATATCCTCCTTATCTTCTTTCCTTCTTTTGCTAACTCATTTGTATCTTAATATGCTATAAAAATCATGGGAAGAGTTTTTAATGGAGATTATATTGGCAACTAGTGGAAGAAAGGAACAAAAATAAGAGAATTCTAGAGATTTATGATATTTTACTTAGAAGTGATTCTATACATCAATGTATTCTTACTTTGGTGCTCTACCAATCATATTCTGTGTTTCCTCATACCTCTCTATTTACTTTAAATTAATCTTTGACTTGGTGTATCTCAATTATACATAATTATATGGGTCCCACCATAGTCCCACCACTTATATGAATTTTCCAAATTGCCCTTAATATTGCCTTTAATTATAATTTTTACCACTCTATTGATTTTCAGTGTTCCAAAATATTTTTTTAACTCTTTATTTTCACCAAAAAATCACATAAATATAGATGACTCTTTACCCCCTGATCTGAGTCAAGAATTCTTAAATCAACAAGACTACTATTTTATCGGGCAGTGTAATTAATACTAGTATTTTCCAGAACAGTGTCTCAAAAGTGATCCGGTTGAGGTTTAAAAATTCCTGAGTATTACACTACCATTCTCTATATATTTTAATAATTAATTGAGCCTATTCATGCTTAAATTAATTTCATATCAGTTACTATAATTCATTATATCCATCTATTATCTATTGTTCTGTTTGCTGGGGTATTACACTCTATCCCCTTCAATAAAATTCGCCATCGAATTTTAAAATATACTTACCTCAAGATTAAAACTACTGAGGATATTTTGATCATATATCAGATTCACTTTCTCTGGAACACCCTTCTATATTATGGTTTCTCTATTGTACCTTTACCATTGGGATTTCCTTACTCCGTAATTGTCTCACTTCCCGATCGATTATTTTTATAGGAATCTCCTCATAAGATAGATTCTCATCCACATCCACAACCTAGGGTTGAAGTACATGCGTCGGATCCGGTAGATACTTCCTCAACATAGACATATGAAAGACCGAGTGCATATGAATTAAGCTCGGAGGAAGAGCTAATTGATAGGAAACATTCCCCACTAGATCCAACACTTCGAAAAGGCCTAAATATCTTGGTGAGAGTTTCCTCTTTTGCCAAATCACAACACTCCTTTCATTGGAGAAATCTTCAGAAACACATTATCACCAATTGCAAATTGCACATCTTTCCACTTTGGATCAGCATAGCTCTTTTGCCGACTAAATGTAGTCTTCATTCTTTCTTTAATAATCAGCACTTTTTTCATGTTTCTATGATCAAATCTAGTCCCTCAAGTTGTTTATCCCCTGATTCCATCCAGCACACTAGAGATCTGTATTTAAGGCCATATAAAGCTTCATAAGGCACCATGCCAATAGTGGAGTGGTAACTATTGTTATACGCAAATTCCACCAAAGGCAAGTAGCGATCCCAACTGCCTCCAAAATCCAACACACATAATGGAAGCATATCCTCCAGCATCTAAATAGTTCTTTCGGACTGCCCATATGTTTGTGGATGAAATGTTATACTAAAATACAGCTGTGTACCAAAAGCTTACTAGAATTTATGCCAAATCATGATTTAAACTGAGGACCTCTATCCGAAATAATGGATATTAGTATCCCATGCAGCCTCATAATTTTATCAACGTAGAGTTGTGCATATTGAGCTGCTAAATAAATTGATTTAACTTTCAGGAAATGAGCTGACTTAGTGAGCCTATCTATAATACCCAGATAGAATCATACCCCTCGAAAAGTCTTCGATAATCCTACTATGAAATCCATAGTAATATGTTTCTATTTCCACTCAGGTAACTCTATCTGCTGTAACAAACCCGAAAGTTTCTAATACTCAAATTTTACTTGCTGACAGGATAAACATTTATACTCATAATCAGCAATTTGTTTTTCCTTCTTGGCCACCAGTAAGTATCTTTCACATCATAGTACATTTTGGTTGCACCTGGGTGCACATTATATGGTTCATGGTGCATTTCTTTTAAAATTCTTTCTCTCAGCTCATCCACATTCAGTACACATAGTCAACACCCCAATTTCAGTACCCCGTTGTCCAATGAAAAATCAGGAGCTTTCCCTACTGAAATATCTTCTTTAAGCTTGACTAGTTGAGCATCTTTATCTTGTGAGGATTTAATTTCATCAATCAACATAGGCCTCATCTGAAAATGAGCAATTAAAGCTCGGGACTCAGATATCTCAAGTTGTACTCCCATATTACATAACTCCTTCAATTCCCTCACTAATGATCTTTGTTGTGCTACAATATATGATAAACTCCCCCATTGACTTTCGGCTCAGGGTATCTGCAACCACATTAGCTTTCCTTAGATGGTACAGTATCTGGCAATCATAGTCTTTTACTATTTCCATCCATCTTCATTATTGCAAATTCATATCTTTTTGCTGCATTATGTATTGAAAACTTTTATGATCAGTTAATATCTCACACTTTTCACCATAAAGGTATTGTCTCTAGATTTTTAATGCAAAGACAATTGCTGCCATTTTCAAATCATAAGTGGGGTAGTTGAATTCGTGCCTCTTTAACTGTCGAGAATCATAAGCAATAACTTTTCCATGTTGCATAAGTAGACAGCCCATACCCACTTGTGATGCATCATAATACATAGCAAATCCACCTGAACCCGAAGGCAAAACAAGTACAAAAGCAGTAGAGAGACAAGTTTTGAGTTTCTGAAAACTCGCTTCACAAGTGTCATCCCACTAAAACTTTACTTGCTTCCTCATTAATTTGGTCAACGGATCAGCTATACGAGAGAAATCCTTTACAAATCTCTAATAATACCCAGGTATACACAAGAAACTCTGAATATTAGTCACATTGGTAGATCGGGGCCAATTAGCTACAGCCTCAACCTTTTTAGGATCCACCTTGATTCCATCCTTGTCAATAACATGTCCCAGGAAACACACTTCATTCAACTAAAACTCACATTGAAAATTTTGCATATAATTGGTGTTCTCTCAATGTTTACAATACTGTTCTCAAATGTTTTTCATGCTCTTGCTGACTTTTAGAATAGATAAGTATATCATCAATGAAAACAATGACGAACCTATCCAAAAATAGTTTAAACACCCGATTCATCAGGTCCATAAAAGCAGCTGGAGCATTTGTTAGACCAAATGGAAAAACCAAAAATTCATAATGTTCATATCTAGTTCTAAAGATTGTTTTCGGCACGTCCTCTTTTCAGATCCTCAATTGATGATAACCCGACCTCAGATCAATTTTTAGAAAATGGTTAGCTCCCTGCAATTGATCAAATAAATCATCTATCCTCGGTAGAGGATATTTGTTCTTAACAGTCACCTTGTTCAACTATCTGTAATCAATGCACATGCAAAGAGTCTCATCTTTCTTCTTCACAGATAGTATAGGAGCTCTCCACGGTGAACTGTTGGGTCAGATAAAATCCTTATCAAGCAATTCTTATAGTTGTACTTTCAATTCTAAAGGAGCCATTCTATAGGGGGGATGGATACGAGATTCGTTCTCAAATATACCTCTATCTCAAATTCAATTTCTCTTTCTGGAGGTAACCCAAGTAAATCCTTCGAAAACACATCAAGAAATTCCCTGACCATTGGAATCTGATCCACTCCTAGTAAAGTCATTTGAGTATCCACTACACTCGCCAAGTATCCCTAACAACCCTTTTTTAAAAGACGTCTAGCCCCAATAGCTGAAATTAAAATTTTCACCACATCATCCTTTTCACCTTGATATACAAAGTTGTCTTGCCCCTCAGGTTTAAATTCAACTATTTTTCCATGACAATCAATAATTGCAAAATGAGTAGATAATCAGTCCATTCCTAGGATCACATCAATCTCTAGCACCGGTAGTTCAATCAGGTTCACTAGAAGTGGTCTACCCTCAATGTCAACTATATAGGAGTCATATACATGATTCACTTCTATGGCCTCACCCAGAGGTGTGGAAATCTCTGAAGGTATGTCCAGAATTCTACTACCCTTTTCCAATCTTTTAGCGAAAGACGATGATACAAAGGAATGAGTGGCTCCGGAATCAAATAAAACTTTAGCTAATTTATTATGTATTGGAACCATACCTGTTACAGTAGTATTAGAGGCACGAGCCTTTTGATGATTCAGACACTGTACCTTGTCCTCTGCTCGCTGGTGGCTATGCTACACTCTGGATAGTTCCTTACCCTTTGCCTCTGGCAGAACTACCCCAGTTACCATTCTTGTTCATCTGAACTATAGGCTGAGAACTAGAGGTCGCACCCCTCTAATTACCCATCAATGGACAGTCTTTTATAAAATGCCCCTGCTGGCCATACCTCAAACAAACATCAGTATTCTATCTATAGGGTCCTGAATGTCTCCTACCACACCAAGTACATGTAGGAGAACTCTGTGTAGGCCAATCTAAGCCAGCACTGGTATAGTGCAATCTAGAGGATAAATATGCCACATCGGATTGACTTTGATTCTTATTATAACCCCTTATAAACTGTCTCTGAATAGGCCAAAAACTTACATCAGTAGACTCAGATGGTGCTCTGCTACTACCTTCTCTATTATAACCACTTTGGCCTCTACTTCCCTCTTTCTTTCTCTGCTCTCTTTCTGTCTTATCTTCCTTATGTTTTGCTTCCATCTATTTAGCCTTATCAATGAGCTTTGTCAAGGAGGTAAATTTTATAGCCACAAGGGAATTATGTAATGGCACATGTAATCCTCGCCTGAACCAATTTATCTTAGCTGCTTCAGTTGGCATAATACTCTTTGCAAATTTACTCAGCCGGATAAATTCCTAGAGTCAATGGAAGAGATATTCAAGTAATGAAGATAATTAGGAAAGTTCATGTAATTCATATATATATATATATATATATATATATAGATATAATTAAATTTTAGCAAAGCCAATTGAGAATGGAATAAAAGTCCAAAGTATAAGGATTCAATAATTCCAATAGAGTAAGTAGAAGCATTGATATATGTATTATTCTCTTCCTCAATTAACCAAGGCAATAAGGATGCTCCAACTCTTCATCATATTTATCCTTATTTTTAGAAGCTATATATTCAAATTAAATTTCAATTTAAACTTCAATTAGTATGAAATTATTTTAATTAAATTCTAAGAAAATAAATTTTACATTTCCCCCAAACCTTAGGGTTTCAGATAGAATTTCCAATGCTGGCAGCCTAGGTTCTCCTAGTTATATTTTGAGTTATACTTATTCAATTCCTATAATTATTTTTTCCAATGAAATTAGAAATCTCAAACTATAATATATCCAAAATTGAGACTATTCTGATTGCTATAAAATTTATAGTGAATTTTTAAACTCTCCCATGTACCCTTGCAACATCTGTCTGGGCATACTCTAAACTTTTTATTATAACTCAAATTATAGATGTTCAATTATAAAACTGTTTCACAAAAATTTAGAAGATATATAAATTAATATGTTTCATGTTTTACACTTTTATCAATTCGGAATCTAAGGTTCCCAATTTTATAAAAATCAGAAGCTTTATACTTCAGGATAGCATTCTGAGTCAATCTCACTCATGGCCATATATCTCCCCTAACCACTTGAAATTTTATAGAGATTTTTCAAGGACATGTAATTAAGACCTATAGCTACAACTTTCATATTTTATTAACTTTCAAATTTCACATTGAAGTCCATAAAATTTCTACCCCAATGTTCTATTAACTTGTAGGAATTTCACAGAAGTTAACATTTCAAAATTTCAGAATTTCAAGATTTTCTCTAGCATATTTCTTTTCCTTCAATCTCATATCTAACTTTAATTAATCAATTCCCAACAATCATTACTTATTATTTTCTTCATATACAGCCTATATTTATAATCCATTAAGTAAAAATCATTTAAGAATTAAATACAAAATAAGAAACTAAGGAACTTGCCTAAGTGTTGATTTTTACTACTCATATCCTCCTTATCTTCTTTCCTTCTTTTGCTATCTCATTTGTTTCTTAATATGCTATAAAAATCATGGGAAGAGTTTTTAATGGAGATTAGATTGGCAACTAGTGGAAGAAAGGAACAAAAATAAGAGAATTTTAGAGATTTATGATATTTTACTTGGAAGTGATTCTATGCATCAATGTAGTCTTACTTTGGTGCTCTACCAATCATATTCCTCGTTTCCTCATACTTCTCTATTTACTTTGAATTAATCTTTGACTTGGTGTATCTCAATTATACACAATTTTGTGGGTCCCACCATGGTCCTACCACTTATATAAATTTCTTAAATTGCCTTTAATATTGCCTTCAATTACAATTCTTACCACTTTATTGATTTTCAGTGTTCCAAAATATTTTTTAACTCTTTCTTTTCACCAAAAATTCACATAAATATAGATTACTCTTTATCCCCTGATCTGAGTCAGGAATTATTAAATCAACCAAACTGCTATTTTACCAGGCAGTGTAATTAACACAGGTATTTTCCGAGACAGTGTCACAAAAATGACCCGGTTGAGGTTCAAAAATTTCTGAGTATTAGACTCTACCATTCTTTGTATATTTCAGTAATTAATTGAGCTTATTCATAATCAAATTAATACATATAATATCCTAAAAAAGCTTACCATGTTTTTATGATTAAAGTTCTCAGTATGTGGTTTGAAATTATCGAAATGACTAAGGATAGTTTTAAAAACTCAGTTAGAGTGAAAATGAAAAAAAAATTCTGAAATTGTCGGTGTCGATAACGCTGCCGCAAAAATAGCAGTCCGATCGACAGATGAATTTCTGATTCTGACTAAGGAGTAAATGATTATGTATACACATGTGTAAATATAGTAAAAAGAAAGAGGAGAAAAATATTTATGAACACTGAAATAGTAAGCGATGGCAAAATCGTAAATAAATGAAACTTTAGGGGTATAGTGGAATTTGGATTGTATGAGTTTCAGAACGGTTCTGAAACTATTTTTATTATAAATTATAAATAAAAATAAGATATTTGAATATTCACTTTGAAATCCAAATCCCGACGAAATTGTCAGAATAAACTACAAAAGGAAATGTGGCAAAAGCACAATTTGAGAAAAGTTTGTGGACCAAAGTGAAATTTGCCAAATTTGACTTACTATATAAGCAACACTTAGTAAATTTTTGGCCATTTCTTCCTTCCTTTGTCTGAAAATTTCTCCTCCCATTTCCATTGATTTTTCTTCAATTTTGTTAAGGAAAATCCATGGAAACTTGAAATAAACTACATATTCTTCATCGTCCATCCATTTGCAACCATAGAAATCAAGAAAATTTCAAGAACAATAGACTTGGAGAATTCAGCCAAAGCATTATTTTGAGGTAAATTGATGTATTTTATGATTTATTTAGGGTTATTAGATGTTAGTTAGATTGGGTAATGTATTTAATTGCATCAATTGATGCATATAACAATTTTGCTCAATTTTCAAACCCTAAACCTAAGTTGTATGAGATGATTTTGTGAAATTGGATTAATATGTGTAAATTGAGTGTAGAATAAGTTAATTGGAAGTTGATTGATGAGTATTCTATGGTTGATTTGTTGTAGAAAATTCAATTGAAGAAAATTATACATTTTGCTTACTTTGAGGAAAATTAAAGGAATTGGTGGCAAACCAATTTTGCTAGATTATTTGGAGTTCTAGGTGAGTCTTTTATACATCAAATAACATTCCTAAAGTGTGAAATTGAAGTTTGGAATTCATATGCAAAAACTCTAATTTGGTCGAACCACATTATGCCATTTTGCCTTTAGTTTTGCTTCATTTTGGCTAGTTTTTCCTAAGCCAATTTGATCCATTTAATGTTGTTTATTGTTGTGTATATAATATCTATGGAATTGCTTATAATGTGTGTTGTTATTGATATTTGGGGCAATGTCAATGTTACACCAAAACCTTGCCAAAATGTCATTTTATTGTTGCACACAATGTGTTCGACAAAATGCCCAGCTCAAAAATCCATAGGCCAACCATTTGAATGCCATCATTTTCAGTGACAATGGCATGTCAATTGCGTCAACTTTTTGTCCGTAAATGACCAACTTATGTTTTGTCCCATTATTGGTTGCTAGACCTTTGTTCATTGTATAATCGATTGTTATTGATATTTTATTGATTCTAATGCTCATTGAATTGATTGATGATGAGTTATTGATACTTGGTGATGCCATTATTGTAAAATGGTATCAATTGATGTGTTTCTTGTTTCTATTGATTCCGATGTAATTTGACAGAGTTGCCACCCTAACAGGTTAGTGAGTACATACTGTCAGCATTGTGTACAATGTATTGTTATTATGCCCTAGTTGGGAAGGGTTATCAGTCCTAGTCATAAGACTTGATCCATCTTATGTTATTGATATGAGTTTGATTATGTGTTTCACACATATTCTATGCATTTCATGGCTCTATATTTGTCTTATCTATCTTATCCATGTGATATATCTTCCTTGATATGAGTACTGACTTACAATCATATTTTGTACTTGATTCTGTAACAAGAGATTTTAAGCAGATTTATTTATTTATCTTATCTGCCTATTATTTTATTGATATTCCATTACCTATTTAATGGTCGATGCATATTAGATTCACTGAGTATCATATATACTCACCCTCTCATTGTTTCCCATCTCCAGGTATAGAGTAGGAGGCATATTACTGGCTTTTGTTCCTCCAAGGAATTCTGTAGTCTGATAAAGATAGTGCAATTAATTTAAACACTGTATCTTTTATATGTGTACTAGATGCTCCATGAGTATTGTATTATGGTATAAACATATTGTATATATATAAGTGTATGACATATTTTGGACTATAAATGTATATGTGTTTATGATGATGGTAATTACAAAAAGTAACAGAATGAATGACAGAGTAATAGAATGAATAGTGTTTATGTGATTATATAGTTATAATTTGATATGCATAGTATGAGATTGTATAGATGTGATGATGGGTTCCACAGGTATCGGTCGCCTTTGGCATCTCCCACACCCTAGGACCGTCGTGGCCCCGAGAGCGGGTCGTGAAAGAGGTGATATCAGAGCTCTGGGTTATAGATATCAGAGCATAGGTTACAAATAAATAGTGAATAGGTTACAGAGGAATAGTAACTAAGTACAATATGGGTAGAGTTAAATAGACCATGGAGCATAGGAATTCATGTATCGTCTTTTGTTGTATTCGTCAAGTATGTATGAATATTCTGCATTTATGTAATATATTGAGTACGTGTTCTATTTTTTGATAGTTTATAGAGATGCCTGACGATAGAGATAGGGATACCAGAGAGGCAAATGTAGCCTCTAATGAGTCTCTGGTCAGAGAAATTTTTGTTTTCAAGGGACCATCCAGATCCCGATGGACTACAAAGGGGACAGAGAGGAGTGATGACCCCTGGAGGATAAAGATGATGAGGGGAATGATGGATTTACGTAGGGAACTAGCATATTTGAGGCGGGAATGACAGAATATACCGCCACCTCCAGTACCAGCAGCAGTGCCACCTCCTATTACACTTGCTGCAGTACCTATTGCTCCAACTCCTGTACAGCCAGCTATGGTTCTTGGAGAGCCTGTTGTGTAGGGAGCCCGCTGAGTTATGAAGGAGGGAAGAGTTTCTATGTTTAGCTTTTTGAAGCTAAACCTGCCAGAGTTCAGAGGTGATAGAGGCGATGAGCCGAATGATTTTCTTGAGCAGGTTGAGAAGGTAGTTAGGAGATTCTCTTGTTCTGATATCAGGGCAGTGGAGCTAGTGGGTTTGTTACTAAAGGGGAAAGCTTGGACATGGTTTTCTTGACGGATGGAGCCCAGATTGTATAGTGATCATCCTCCTACTTGGGCAGAGTTTAGATAGGGGCTGATTGATGAGTTCCTGACATAAGGGGTAAAGACTAGGAATTTGATATAGTTTGAGCAGCTTGAGCAGGGTGGTAGGTCAGTTGATGAGTATGCCAAGGAGTTTATCAGATTGAGCAGATATGCTACCCAGATTGCTCCTACTGAGGCAAATTTGATTAGCCGGTTCAGGAGGGGTCTACATGCCTCATTGCATAATGCCCTACTAGCTACAAAGTTCACATCTCTGACTACCATCATTGATAAAGCTAATCAGATGGAAGAAAAATATAAGTCAGAGAGAGAGAAGAGGGATCAGAAGAGGAAGGGAGGACCCAAATCACAGAGTAGGAGGGGGGAGAGCAACTTCCAGCCTAGACAGATTAAGCCAGTACCTAAGTTTGATTAGAGACCTCCGTCTGACAGTCAGAGGAGAAGGACACAGAGTAGAGGACCTCCAGTTCAGTCTACACCTGTTTATTCTCAGGGTTCTTCTAGACCTGCTACATAGATGCCCATTGTGCCTACTTATGGTTTTTGTGGTAGAAGGCACAGAGGGGAGTGTTGGCGACAGCCAGGTGCCTACCTAAAATATCGGCAGCATGGACATTTTATCAGCAGATATCCTTTATGGGGTGATCATCAGTCATCTGCTATAGTTTCTCATCTCACTATTCAGATGAGTCAGAATGTTTCCAAAGAGGATCCTAGTAGGGGTAGAGGCAGAGGAAAGGCACCGAGTAGCAGTCAGGCCCCAACAGGCAAAGGACAAGAGCGAGTTTTTGCAGTGCACGCTTAGGAGGCACAAAGATCAGACAATGTGGTTACGGGTACTATTTTGATACATAATGAGATTGCTGATGCTTTGTTTGACTCTGGGGCTACATATTCATTTGTTTCGCCTCAGTTTGCACCTAAGTTAAATAAAGATAGACAATTATTGAGTATGCCTCTAGAGATAGCTACACCTATGAGGGAGAGTATAAAAGTGGATTATTATTACCCTGATTGTGTGATTGAAATAGATGATAACATTCTACGTGATGATTTGATTGAACTGCCTATGTTAAAGCTTGATGTGATCCTTGGTATAGATTGGCTAACGACACATCGAAAAGTTATTGATTATTATAAAAAAAAAAGGGTTAAATGCTAGCCTGAGGGGTAGCCTGAATTTGAATTCTTGGGTGATCGATAGGAGTTTGGAATCAGTTTTTTTTTCTGCTATCCAGGCCAAAAGGATGATAGGGAAAGGTTGTTCAGCATACATGGCTCATGTGATTGATGTGCAGAAGATTTTTGTAGATATTGATCAGATATCAGTAGTTCGGGAATTCTCTGATGTCTTCCCTAAAGAATTGCTAGGATTACCCCCAAATAGGGAGATAGAGTTTGAGATTGAGGTGTATTCAAGCACCAATCCAATATCCATTCCTCTATACAGAATGGTACTAGCATAGTTGAAAGAGTTAAAGATGTAATTGCAGGGGTTATTGGATAGAGGATTTATTAGATCGAGCAGTTCTCCATGGGATGCTCCAGTATTGTTTGTGAAAAAGAATGATGGCTCTTTGAGGATGTGCATTGATTATAGGCAGCTGAATAAGATGACAGTGAAGAATAGATATCCGTTGCCACAGATTGATGATCTGTTTGATCAGTTGCAGGGTGCTATTCATTTCTCTAAAATTGATCTGAGATCTGGGTATCACCAATTGAGAATCAAGAAGGGTGATGTACCCAAGACTACTTTCAAGACCCGATATAGACATTATGAGTTTCTAGTGTTGCCATTTCATTTGACTAATGCACCGGCTGCATTTATGGATCCAATGAACAGAGTATTTAAGCCATTCTTAAATAAGTTTATCATGGTGTTCATTCATGACATTCTTATATATTCTAGGAGTGAGGAGGAGCATTCAGAGCATCTGAGGATTGTATTGCAGACACTTCGAGAGCATTAGTTGTATGCTAAGTTGTCTAAATGCCAGTTCTGGATAACTAAAGTGTGTTTTCTGGGTCATGTGGTTTGTAAGGAGAGTATTATGGTAGATTCTCAGAAGGTTGAAGCAGTTGGAAATTGGCCTCAGTCTTCGAGTGTTTCAGAGATCAGTAGTTTCCTTGGTATGGCAGGATACTACAAGAGATTTGTAAAGGATTTCTCCAGAATTGTTACTCCATTGACTAAGTTGACTCGAAAACATGAGAGATATCTATGGATTGGTGAATGTGAGAGTAGTTTTCAGACTTTGAAGTCTTGCCTCACGAGTGCTCCAGTATTAGTATTGCCATCAGAGGATGAGAAGTTTATAGTGTACTGTGATGCTTCCCAAATTGGATTGAGGTGTGTTTTGATGCAGCTTTGGAGAGCGATTGTTATGCCTCTCAACAGTTTGAGAAGTATGAGGGAAACTATCTGACACATGACTTAGAGATGGCAGCTGTAGTGTTTGCACTGAAGAACTGGAGGCATTATTTGTATGGGTCTAAATGTGAGATATATACTGATAATAAGAGTTTGTAGTATGTACTTCAGCAGAAGGATCTGAACCTTCGGAAGTGTAGATGTGTTGAATTGCTAAAGGATTATGATTGTGAGATCCTTTACCATTCGGGCAAGGCTAATGTAGTAGCAGATGCACTGAGCTAGAAATCTATAGGCAGTCTAGCTCACATCTCAGTTGTCAGGAGACCTTATATCCGTGAGATGAAAGAGTTAGTTAATATGGGTATAGAGTTGAATTTGGAATCCGTGGATTGAAACTAGGCTCTGATAGCCCAATTTCGGGTCAAGCCACTATTGATTGATGACATTAAACTGGCACAGGATAGGGATCCATATCTATTGAAGCTGAAGGGTGATGTTCTGAATGGAAAGGCAGCGGAGTTCACAGTAGAGAATGATGTATTAAAATATGGGAAGTGAATATGTGTACCAGACATTAATGGGCCACGAGATCATATTATAAGAGAGGCTTACTATTCATTATATAGTGTATATCCTAGAATTACCAAGATGTACCATGATCTGAGAGATGTGTATTGGTGGTCTGGTATGAAGAGGGATGTAGCTCAATTTGTCTTTACATGTTTAGCATGTCAGCGGGTTAAGTTTGAGCATCAAAAGCCATCTGGCTTGCTTCAAGAGATAGAGTTGCCAGCGTGGAAATGGAAGCAGATTACTATGGATTTTATAGTCAGTTTACCGAGGACTACACGGGGTTATGACTCTATATGGGTTATTGTAGAGCGCTTGACAAAATCTGCTCATTTTCCTGAAGTGAAGACTCTTTACTCTACAACTCAGGATGCACAGTTGTATGTGGACAAGATTGTATGGCTTCATGGATGTCACAGCCTAACTTTAAACTATGACGGTCCTAGGGTACGGGTAATGCCTAAGCCACCAGTACCTCGAAGAACCCATGTTTTTACTTTTACATTCATAACTTAACCTGTGATACATTTTAGGTGATAATTTTTTTTTTAAAACATCATATTATCAATCATTCATGCAGAAAAACTGACAGAGTTCCCTTTGTAACTTTGACTTAAGCTATCAGCAAAACATATAAAAATGCACTCCTAATATAACATACATCCCCTTATATCCTCCATTGATCAATTGCAACTAAAAATGCACTTCAATATTTTCAATCATATCATATTGCATATACACATCATCTCAAATTCATATATCATATATATGTACAATATATGCATATCCATGTCATATCAATTTATCATTTGATCATTTGATCATTTTACTTAAGTCAACTTTAACCTCTATACACTATATACCAAAGAACTCTATACATAGGAGTGATCTTAATACGTACATCTGATCCGAGGCTGGAGATGGAATAGCCAATGGATAACTGCCTCACTGAGGTCCTGAAATCATAGAACCACTGAAATGGGTGAGCATAACAATATACTTAGTGAGTCATTCTATATATATGAGTATTCAATAATATTCATGACAGTCACATCTATCTATTAATGATCAGTATATAGAAATGCTGGTGATAGCATGATAAAATATATAACATGGATCATAATGCATATAATATAACAGGAGCCTGTAACATGTCATATATCATACTGTAGCTTCCTTTCATCACATCTCCCCCAATCAACCATGGCATAGGGAATATTCTTACCCTCCCTAGCAGAGGCCATATCATATATCTGTGATCACAACCGATGGTTTATTTCTACACCATCGAAGTAGTCCTGTTATAACATATTATATG
>CANXYC012076824.1:0-24029 GCA_948193065.1 Aleurites moluccanus | reverse complement strand
TGTTGACTTGATATCTCATATCCATGACTGTTGTCATCGGTCACTACACATACTAATCTCGATGTATTATTGATATCCCATTTCACAATAATACTTGACTAGAGATAATTTTAGAATATCTTATTCTAGGGACATTATTATAATAATCTATATTACGCAGTTATTCAAATAATCATAATAATGAAAGCCATATATAAATCATTATATAAAATGTACCAAAAACAATCATCTAATGATTGGTCTTTAGGGCACAAATCCAATAATTGCACATACCACAAATCTGACAAGGTCCCTGAAAATCACTTCTGAAATTCGATTTGAATGAGGAAGCTGGGCGTGATGCTTGAGGAGGCTGCTGCTATTATGGCGTTGGCAGCAGCCCGCCCATGGTGGACAACGACTGTGATGTGGAGAAGGTAGATGGGCCAGACATATTTAGGTACTTAGCAACATGAATATTCATACTATTTAGAAGAATTTCATGAGCCATAAGTTTCCTATGAAGTTCATGAAATAGGATTGGAGTTGGGCAAAGATTAAGAGCAGTAATAATGCTATGATACTCACTCCCAATATTTTGATAAATAATAGCATTAAATTCAGCAGGGGAAACTTCTCTTCCAGCAACTTGTAATTCATCTGCAAGAGATTTGACTTTGTTGAGATAAGAGCTAATAAATAGATCATTCTTCTTGAGTTCTTGTAACTCAATATTGAGTTGAAGTTGACGATTCTAATTAACTGCTCCAAAAGTATGAGCAAGAGCCTGCCATACCTGTAAAGATGTAGTAAGGCCAACCACATATGAAAAAATTTCCTCAGTAAGAGACGAGAGTAACCAGGAATGAAGTATCTGGTCAAGTAAAAATCATGTTTCATATGCAGGATTTGGAATTTCATGAGGATTTTCACCAGTACTCAGAATAGTTAAAGGATGAGATGAAGTATTTCCATCAATAAAGAGGTAAGTTTGTGATAATTAAGAAGGGGAATAAATTGAGTTTTCCAAACTAGATGATTTTTACTAGTTAATTTTATGGATAAATTTTGATGAGTGTAGGTAGAGGAAAGAAAATGTATTAGGTTATAGGATGAATGAGTAATAGAAAGAATTATAGAGAAAGAAAGAAGGGTTGAAAAAAAAAAAATTATAGATCTCGTAGGAGTATTAGCTCTGATACCATGTAAAGGTTATTGTGGGAAGTTATATATCTCTTAAATTAATCAAATGAGTACAACCATATTTATACACATCTAATAAAGCTAAAAGAGAAACAAATATAGAGCAAGTAAGGATTCCTAATTAATACATAATCCTTAATACAAGTAGAATTCTTATTCTATAATACAGAAGAAAATATATCTCTAACAAGTGGAATTCCTATTCTATAATATAGAAAGAATCTCTAACAAGAAGAACCAACCTGTTTATTTGACCAAGTAAGCCAAGATCCCTAAAACCTATGTCCATCAAATTGCAATCTTTTATGAATTGCAATAATAGTTTAGGTTGCACTTGATTGATTCTCCTCTAACCCTGTTTTTCTGAAGTAAAAGCAGTTGAGTTGAAGTCCCCTATGCACAACCAAAGGTTACCTTTAGGAGGGCAAAAATGCCTTATTGCATCCTAAACAGCAAGCCCACCTCCCACTTTTAAGTTCCCATACACAAATGTAGCATACCATGCATCATTAGTTCCCAAGCCTTTTAAAGTAACATGGATGAGATTTTTATTAGCCACCAAGACTTGAAGATCAAAATCTCCAATCCACCATAAAACTAGGCCACCAGATAAGTTTTCGGATCAACATAGATAGCTTTGTGAAAATTGAATCTTCTTCTAGTTCTTTCTAAAAATATAGACTTATGTTTTTTCTCTATTAAGAAAATAATGGAGGGACAGTTATGGTTTATGATCTCTTTAAGAGCTCGAACTGTCAAGGGTTGCCTAAGCCCTTGACAATTCTAGGATATGATGGTCACGGTGAAACTGGTGGCTTTTGGCCAGCCACTATAGCCATTTTGGATTAATGGGTTTGAGGCAGAGTCTCCATTTTACTTTGGACCTTGGTTCGGTTCTAGTGAATTTCCTCAATAACCACAGAAGAATAAGGGTTAACAAGGGTCCTAGCTTATTTTTTCCAATGTTTGATTATCCTTTTATCTATGGGTGTAGAGGATGGTGAAGGTGGTTTTAGTGATTCTATAACCAAGGAAAAATAGAGGGCAGGTTTTCAAATGAGGGATCAAGGTCAAATTACGGACCTGGATTATCTTTTAAGAAAGAATGAGGGAAGTGGATTGTAGTGTACAAATCAATAAGATGGTCAAAAGGATTTGGGTCAAATGGGTCTAGACAAAATTTTCATTTTTGGGTTTTCATGAAGATAGGTGTCTCAGCTTTCCTTTTTCCATAATCAGAAGAAGAAAATAAGTGATTAAGATTTTGGGTAATAGGAAACTTGGTTAAACCCAGGGTGGAAAGTTTAAGATTCAAATCTTGTAAAGATGATGTGTCAGAAGGTAAGGAAAGGTGAATGGATAGGGTTTTGTGTATACTAAGGATTTTCTCTGTAGGAGGAGAGATATGATATGAGGCATGCAGGACTTGAACTGATAGGTTGTGGGCTCTATGCAAGTTAGAAAGAGAAACTGATAGTTTAGGTGAAGAGTTGATATTAGGATTGGTTTTAGAATTTCTAGCCATGTCCTTATGTGTTGAGTCCATGATTTATCTCCTATCACAACTTTTCCCTATTGTGTCAGAAAGGGTTATATGTGAGGGGTTAGGGGTATAAAATGAAATAATAACCTCTTTCTGGATATGTGTCAATACTGTCGACTGGTCGAAAGAGCAAGTTAGAAACTAACTAGGCACAGGTTCAAGTGATGGAGGTTTTGGATTGGGAACTTGAACAAAACTTGGAAAGGTGTTTAGGGCTCTTAACCAAGGACCAAACTTTGCTACTTATTTTGAATTTCCAGTGGTGCCCTCATCTTCTACTGATGGGCACAACTTTTGAACATGACCAATTCTACCACAACCATAACAAAAATCACCAAATTTGTCATACTTGAATGAAATCCAATTCATGCTATTATTAACATTTTTTGAGAAAAAACTAACAAGCAGTGGCTTCTCCATATCAACCATGACTCTCAACCGAATGATACTTTTCTAACCAAATGTTGAGCCATGATTGATATCATTTCCAATGTAGTCTAAAAAAATTCCTCAATACTTTCTGAATTTCCATGGTTGATTTTGTTGGGAAGGAGTCTATGGACTTGGACCCCAAAAAGGATGAAGGAGAAGTTGATATCCTGGAAGGGGATGTCTGGTGGCCAATGTTTGAGAAACAAGATGTTATTATTAATAGACCATATAAAGGCCTTAAAAACCTTGTTTTTGTGATTCTCATGAGTGAAATGAAAACTAAAGGCATTTGGTGCTTTTGAGACTATATTGAAGTCCCTTTGCAAATGCCAAAATTTTTTTAGGATAGTTTCAGGGTGAGACAAGTATATTTTCCTTCCGAGAGGATTTTCCAAGCTATGACTAAATATGGATTGCGTTGAGATTCATCACTAATAGTAAGCTCCATTGTCATATCTTGGCATTTAAAAGAAGTTGTTTGTTGGACGAATTCATTAATGAGGTTGTCTTGGTTACTCATGATGGAAAACACGGGGCAAGAACGAGACAAATAAAATTGATGAGCAAAAGGAAAAGGAAACGACCCCAAGGAAAATATAAAACTAACAGACACAAACCAAAAAACAAAACCTAGAAAACAAAACAGTTGAAAAAATAAAGAACATACACAAAGGCCTAGTTTGGCACAGCTTATGAAAATAGCTTTTCATACGGAGAAAAGTTATTTTTTAAAAAGTGATATTTCTAAAAGTAATTAACTATATGTTTGTGTTTGGTAAAATACAATTTAAAAACTGTTTATAAACTCATAAATATATTTTTGTCTATTAATTTTTTAAAATTAGCTATGCGTTTAATCTAAAATTCAGCTTTCTTAAAAAGCTCCAATTTTTAACTTATCCAAATAATTGAATTTTAGCTATCTAGATAATTGCTTTTATTAATTTTGATATTTATCAAACATTATAAACTGAGTCAAAATCAGTTTTTCACCAAAAAAAGCTACTTTTTTCTTTTCATAAGCTGTGCCAAACGGGCACAAACAGAAAACGAAAAACTCAAAAATAAACCAAAAAAAAAACTTAAAAGAGACAAAACGAAAGAATGGGGAACAGACTAATTAAGAGATGAGAAACAAGAAAAGGGTTCAACTAAAAAAAAATCAAATATAAAATAGATATAAAGGAAAGATCAAGACCAAAACTAAGGTAGATTATAGTACTTGGTTTTAAGAATTAAAGATAATTCTATCAAAAACTTTTATCTGTAGAAAATAAGCTACATAATGAATTAAAGATAATTTGCATCATTGTGACGTGGCTAACAATCAGCAAATCAAAATTAATGGTTTTGTTGCTATATCTGGTTCTTTTCCCTTTATTAGAAAATTAAATTTTATAAAAATTTAATTCAAATGAATTCTACTTAATTAATTTCATATTTAAAAAAAAAAGAGTTTTTATAATATAGTTTTATTAATAAAAAAATAATTTCAGAGTAAATAAAAATTACATTATTTTACAATAATTTAATTTAATTAATACTTTAACTTATATTTTTTTTGAATGAAAAATACTTAACTTGTATTTAACTTATACAAATATATCCTAACTTTTAAACTTTCAAAATTATTAATTATTATTAAATAAATAAAAATAATTAAAAAAGTAAAATAAAATGAAATAAATTTATTATCTATACACAATGGCATGAAAATTCAATTTTTTCATATGAATTCTTAGGCACCAAGCCTTTATTAATTGACTCCTATTTAGTTTGTCTTCTAGGTAAGTGATTCTAGGGACTTCGGATTACAAGTTTGAAGGATCGGAGAACAAATTGTGAGAAATTTTTTTTTTCCCATTTTTTATCCACCATTGGAATCGATCAAGGCTGTAGCTGTGCTTTTGATTCACAGTAAATGATGGAGAGAACGACGTCGCTTCTCAATCCATCTACTAGCGACAACTGATAAGTTAGCAAAACCATATATATAAAAGGCTGCCATTTTTCCCTCGTACGTTTTAGGAAACAAAAGCCAACGCACCCTTAAAATAAAATAAAATTTATAAATAAGACCTTTAAAAAACGAACATTTACATTTTCCCTCTCCTCCTTCCTTTGCTCTCACTCAAAATTTCTCCTAATAATTTTTGTTTTTCCGCAAGAGAGAGAGAGAGAGACTGAGAGATCTAGCGAACCTCAAAAATTGTTCGAATCTCTATGAACGTGCATTGAATCTACTAATTTAAGCACCTAATTCAACTACCTATCCTACCTTTCTTTGTAAGTCTTTCTCTCTGATCTCATTTTCTTTATTCAATTTTGATTTTCTTTCTATTTCTCACTTGATTTGTGCAATATATTGCAGATTATTTTCATTTAATTTGGTTTTGGTTCATATCTTTATGTATAATTGGAAATTTGAGTTATAGATCTCAAATTTTGTGGAATTTTCCATTTCTTAAATTGTAATCTTGATTGATGTTGTGTAATGTGATTTTCAAAAAATTTTGTTTTTTTGTATCTTTTGATCGTAGTCTGTAATTTCAAATTCTCAGGTTATTAGCGTAGACTAGGTGGTGTTTAACTCGCATATTATCAGCCATTTACATCTATGTTTGGAGGTCAAGTGATAGCGCCTGGCAATAGTCCGCATTTGAGGAAGTCTGGTAGCCGACCTGTTGTCTCTGATCTTGGTAGAACAAGAGTATTATAAGCTTTTATTGGATGTATTGTGTGTCTATGGTTTGCTTTATTTATTTATTTGTTATTACTGGTCGGTGTTTGATTATGGAGCTTATACATGTGGAATATTTGTCAGCTGGTGAGCTGGGAAATGGTGCAGAAGAAGGTTTTTTGCATTTAATGGAGTCAAATGATTTGAAGAGTCCGATTACACAAATTAGCACTGCTGCAATAATGCCATCTCCGATATTTTTATGGAGATTCAAGGTTTTGTTGTTAATGATGTACTAATATCTACGTTTTCTTCGAAAATATTATTTTTCAATTTGCTTTATGATTTATTTATTAAATTTTGTACATATCTCAGCTATCTGACTATGAACTAAGGTCATTAGCTTTTAGGTAGCTACCTATTATAAGTCGATGTACGTTGATTGAATGCTACCCATTATTATTCCACTTGTCCTAGGAATATGCCTCCTGACTATTGCGGGTTGTATTCTGATTTCACTATAAATTTGTGCCCATCATTATCTTTTTTCTTTTCTATTCATCTTTGGTGATCCTCAAAAGGTTTATTGTCCAGGTACTATTGTTCTTTCTTTGGGGTTTCATTTGCTGCAAGGTCAGTATATATTCTATAATTTGTTGTCCATGGTTATCATTATCTATGCAATTGAATATTTTAGATTTGATGGCAGCATAGAGAACATCTAAAAGACCATTCAATTTCATCATGTTTCTTGTATTGTATCTCCTTACTGGAAACATGTGAAAATTGCAGATTGGATGGGATTCTGTAATGAGAATGAGTGTGGATTTGCGGGACCTCTTTCTATATGAGGCATTTTTGTATTACAATCCTCTTCTTCTTGTGGTTAGTAATGGTTTTTTGTTATTGGATCCATATGAGACCATTTTAATCTGATTCTTATATGCTTTTTATTGTCTAGTAAGAATGGTTTCTTCTGGTTTTCATATTGTAGACTATGATGGTTTGGCTGTGGGGAGTTAATTTATGGGTTTTTGCCCAGTCTACTGTCAGTTATGCTAAAGTTTTTGATCTTGACCAAAATCATCTTAGCCACAGAGAAATATGGAAGGTTTGTATTTTAGAACTAATAAAATAGTGTCATTGTGGTTTAGTTGTTCTTTATGTTACCCCCTTAGTAACAGTAACCATTATTTTTATGACTCATAAAATATTTTTATTGTGGCTTACTTCTCTGTATTGCCCCCTTGTTTTCCCCCCTATTTTCATTATTGTTATGTTATCCTTGCTTGCCATCTTTTAAGCCTTTTCTGTTGGTTAGTAATATGCTTCAGGGCTTGCACTCTAACAGGCATGTTGGATTTTTATGACTAGAATAATTTTGCACCTGATCTGTTTGATATAACTGCTACAATATAATTCCATCATTACTCCATGTATGTCAGTTGAAACGGCAGACATCCAATTTAAACATGTCAAATGTGCTATACTTATGGATTTAAAGGATGTTGTAATGCATTCCATGTTTCCATTTCATATTTTCTCTATCATATAGGATTATTTTTTATTTGTTTTAGGGAATATCCGACAGGATTATTAGAAATACTTATTGCAATTGTTAGAAATTTTCTGAGAATTGAAATGGAAGTCATCTGAAAATAAGGATGAGCCTGGCAATTTCATGTTTTTTGAGTTAGAATTTTAGCCATCCTCAACAAATTAATTATCACAACTGGTGAGGGAGGGAGTGGCACTTTTATTGGAAGATCATGGTAAGGATATATTAATTTCTGGAAAGGGTTTACTGTTAGATGAAGGATGTAATGTTAAGCTCTATGATGAAACAAACTAGTAAACTGATGAATGCTTTTTTGAGCATTTGTTCACAAGATGTAATATAACAAAAAGCTGACTTTCAGAGATAAGCTATTTCAGTTTTTGTTGTACGATGATCTCAATTCTTTCTTGATTTAGAAATTAATTTGGGTATTAGTTTTAAAATTTTCTTTTAAAGCATTTATTCATTGTTATTGTTGTAAATTTGCATGAGGTAACTGCTTGTTTTGACATCTGCAGGTTGCTACATGGATGACCATTGTTGTGCCAACTAGCATGACTGCATATCTTTACCTTTATTCTCATGGAGAAGTATCATTGGCTGCATCACAACCAGTGTAATAGATGCTCTTATTAATTTCTGACAAGTTCTTATTTTCTGTTGTTGGTTATACCATTGATTCCACTTCAGTTTCCATCACAATTAAAAAGATTAGTAGAACAACTTTTTATTGTTTCCTTGGGGTTATGTGTTTTTCTCCTCCCTGAAGTTTAGATTTTAATTGATGATATTTGTTATTAATGGAAAAGAAATTAGAATCCTTTCATAATTCATAGACTTACTGATTTCATAGCTGGTTTCCTGATGTTGTGATGCTAAAGTATATTGCTATTACAACTTCATAATTGTTACAAAAACTGTGAAAATACCATGTCCTTAACTGGGAGTTTCATAAACAAGTCAAGCTTTGGAAGTATTCATAGGTTGTTCAGGATAGAGAATGAGTTGCATTGATTATATGTACATCATAGTTGTTAAATCAAGATTTGAATCGAGCATCAAAATCCTCATTTTATGAATTGAGAATTCTGAATCAAATCGAATAATAAAATTTGGTAGAATTTTCAAAAAAAATTAGAAGTAAAATATATTTATGTAAAACAAACGAAACACGTCAAAATATTACACATTAATCTAGAAGGGAGAATGAGTCCTTCATTGACATAAAAATGCACTAAAACAGGCCTTGTCACATGGTATAAAAAGTCAAAAACTTGCATGACACCAGTAGAGAAAGAACGTCAAATACAAGAAGAGGAATAGAAAGGACATTGGTTCAAGTGAAGCACCCTTTTGGTTGTTATAAGTTCATTATGAGCTTGGGAGAGCACCTAGATATTGAGAAAATATCATAATAGGAGTAGAATTAAAGAATAGCAAGTGTCCTTGGCTGCCGTATTGCGCCTATCCACTAGTTTAGGTATGTGAAATGCCTCTTTTTTTTTCCCTTATGTTTTAGTTTAAACTACTTGGGTATGCAGTTAGGTTGTTTTCTTACCATGAATTAATGTTAAATTTTGAATTTTAAACTTTTTGACCCGATAAGGAGAGAGTTGGCTGAATTGCATGATTCAGATTGATTCATCCAATTTGCAATCGATTCAGTTGATTTGCTAACAGTTCATGTATATTTCTACTTCAAAACATAGATTCAAATTAATGGGGTGCAAAATTGAATTGTGAATCATTGGATTCTAAAAACTATGATGTGCATAATTTAAGAAGCATGGTCGGAGAAAATTTGTATTTCAATATTTAACTCTAGAAGATCTCTTAGTGAGTGTTTCATTTTGCTATATTTTAGTGGGAAGTATGTTTTACCCTTTAGATAGGACTCTGAAAATTGTTAACTGTGCTATAACATTTGAGCTCTACTTTTGAAGCTGATATGATCATTGTTGTTAAAACCGGATCGGACCGGTCGATCGAATTGAAAAAATTGAAAATCGAATTAAGGATCGGTCCAGTCAGTCCAAAAAAAATCATCTCTCAAAAATCGGTTAAAAAATCAGTGAACCGATCGAATTGGGCCGGTTTTTCGGTTTAAGCGGGTCAGAATTTTTTTTTTTTTTTTTTTAATCAAAAATAAGAAATATCAAATTATATTTATTTTTATCATATATATATAATAAATGTCAAATTATATATATATATATACCGGTTTTTTTTCAGTTTAACCGATTCGACACTGGTTGAATCTCTGACCCTCTGTCTTCGCCGGTTTTTTAACCGGTCCGGTTTTGAAAACAATGGATATGATTGTAATTAAAATTGCATAGTAAGAATTTTAGGAATGCATATATGTTCATTTTCCATGAAAAGTATGATGTTCTATTCCAAATATCATGATTATTTAACCATACATAATGCGGACAAAAAGTAAAACTCTCTCTTTTAAACACTGTTATGATGTTGGATATGCATCCAATTAACACTCTCTCTATTGCAGGTCCTCTTATACTTTGCTATTGTGATGGTTTTGATATTAAGTAAATCTCTCTCTTTTAACCACTGTTATGATGTTGGAAATGCATCCAATTAACACTCTCTCTATTGCAGGTCCTCTTATACTTTGCTATTGTGATGGTTTTGATATTCCCCTTTGATATTTTTTATTTGTCATCCCGCTACTACTTGTTAAGGACCCTTTGGCGGATAGTTTTCCCACTACAGGCAAGTTTTGGTTATTTCCTATTATAGTTAATTCATTCACTTTGCCAACTTTCTGACCTGTTGAATGGACTTCTGAATAGCCCAATCAAGGTCTGAAAAAAGCTAAATGAATGATAATTGTAAAATTTAGGTTTTATCTATCATATTCCCAAAAATTGAGGTCTTGCTAGGTTTTTCCTTGTTTATGGATTCTAATTGATTTGGACATCTATGGATGCGACTAACCAGGTCAAGTGAGTGGTAAAAATTTTGTAACTTGCTCTAAAACATAATTTTAGCTAATATATTTCTGTTAAAGAAACAACTGTATAACAAGCGTGAAACAAAATACCACAAGCAGATTTGAAACAAAATACTGCCAAGCATGTTGCAAGCAAGGTGCATAATCAACTGAGGTTGCAGCTTGGCAGGACACGTCACTTGATTATGTTATATCATATAATGATCCGTAGAAAATATACTATTGAGGCCATTAATATATGCTACAGATAGGGAAGCTGACTTCCATCAGTGAACATGAGTACCCTGTATGTGCATCATTGGACCAATAGACCTTTTGTTTGCTGTCTGGGAGAGGAATTTATACTGTCAGCTCAATTTTTTTTTTTAAATTTGTGTCATTTATACCAGTTTGGCTGCATTGTGTTTGATTTTATTTTATATTATTCTTTCAGGCAATTACATTTTCTGACTTTTTCTTGGCTGATATTTTGACCTCCATGTCAAAGGTATGCATCCTATCATCTAATTTTGGCCATTTTGTTTTCTAATGCTTACTCATGTCTGAAATTATCAGAAGATATTGTCCAAAATCATTTAGAGTGGAAATAAAGAATTCATATAGTTGACCCCAATTAATTTTGGGATTAAGACTAAGTTGAGTTGATTACTCATATGTGAAATTGCAAATCTGATGGCGTATCATCTCTTTGCCCTCTCCTTTCTTATTTTTTAATTTCTAAATCTTGGGTGACATTAATACTTTAAGAAATTTATTCTGTATCTAAAAATTAAGATTTTTGGTTCCTTTTGTTAACTTGTAGATGATTCTAGTTGTTGCCTAATGTGGTTGCTTTCAAAATGGGACAAATTTTCAACTGGTTGATAGTTCTAGCAGTCGAACTATTTTTATTGGTCTGAAAATTCAGCTATATTCATGGCTTCTTATAGCTGGAAAATCAGTCTCAGAATTGGCTAATAAATACATGAAAATAAGGTTGCGAACACATTCTTTTATTCCCTTTCCTGCTTGGAGTCAAGTATATGCTCTTTCCAATTCATCATTTCTTTGTCTGGCTTACTGTTCATCATTCGCCAGTTGTATCCATTTAAAGGCTTATTGAGAGTTTATGAAATGGCTTTAGCTATTAATTACGATTTAGCAACTGTGAACATTGTATTTAGGGTGAGAAATCAGGATACAATTCTTGATAGTTCTTAGATATTCTATCACTACCATTGCCTGATGTTCTCATATGTTGTCAATTATGTGCCAGGTATTTTCAGATTTGGAGCGTTCAGTATGTCGAATGGTTCATCGGCAGGTTAGTGTTCTGTTGTTCTGCAAAGTTAAGCTATTCGAAGTGCATCTCTTGCATATTCTTGATAAACCAGCGTTTAAGTAAAGATTTAGGAAGTTCTATTTGGGAAGTAAGAAGCTGTCCTTTTGACATCTTTTCATTTGCAAAGAATTCTTGATGTGGAAATGGTTAGACAAAGGGATTATCTATCTTGAAGAGCCATAAAGGCTTTACCTGTGTGGCACCCCAATCAGTAGCCTTTTGACTGCTATATTTGTTAAATCATATCTTGTTGATTTCGCTCTCATATTTAACAAAATTTCCTACTGTTGTGAATCTAGTTTGCTACAATTAGTGGTCTGAACTTATGTCTGAAGGAAATAATTTTGTTAAAATGTATGCAGGTTGCCACAATTGCATGGTTTGAAGCTGATTCTATTTGTGGAAGTCACTCTATTGCAATTCCTCTAGTCCTTGTTTCACCTTACATTTTTAGATTGTTCCAATGTATTCGACAATACAAGGATACTAGGGAGAAAACATCTCTCTTTAATGGTACATTCACTTCTGAATTCTCCCCATCCTTTCTCCTTTTTTTTTTATTATCCTTGATTTTATAATTATCAAACATCTTTTTATTTCCCTTATTCTCAGATGCTTTCTGAACATACTTGCAAAGTTTGTTGTCCTCTGTTAAAAAAAATCATGTTATGATCTATAGCTATTCATCATTTATATTTGGTCTACTGACATAAAATGACCTGCAACGCAATCACATTGCTAGCTTGAAGCCGAGAATGGCTTGTTGAATTCAGTTTTTAATAATGATCATTGCTCCACCTCCTGTCGGAGGTTATCACTGCAATGAAAAGTTTAGAAAATTAGAGTGGCTTGGTTTTGAGGAATTTAAAGTTTACATGAAAAGTGATACTAACACTTTTGAGATTAATGGTTTTTGGTTATTAGTTTTCTGGCTTGTGGTTAGTATTTCTGCATTTTAGCCTATCTTTACAAAGTTCTCATCTTGTACAATTTGTGTATTTTTTTCTTTTTTTTTACCATCTCAATGAATCTTAAGTTTTCTATGCCACCAAGTCATACACTATTATTTTTGTTTTAAGATTTGAATTGGGGAGAAGCAAAACTAAATTGTATTTTTTGACTATCTGATACTACTTTTTTTTTTTATCAAAATTCCTGATACGTTAATTCATTATAAATAATTTATTTTGTTAAGCCTGTACAAAAAAAAAAAAAACCTGCAAGCTATGAATTTTTTTTTTTTTCCTTTTTCATATTTGGGCTTTAAATAGAGATGGGGTTTTTGTTGCCTGGAAACTATAGTAACTTTATTTGCTTATGGTTTCAGCTTTAAAATATTCGACCGCGGTGCCAGTGATTTTTCTTTCAGCCCTTAAATATCATGTCTTCCCTGATAGGTGGACAAGTTTTTATAGGCCTCTATGGCTTCTATCAAGCGTTTTGAACTCATTGTATTCATTCTACTGGGATGTGACTCGGGATTGGGACTTGAGGTATGTTGTTTGCTAATTTAAGTTTCACAAATGTAGACAATTGGCACTTAGTCATTCCCCTTATCTTAGAACCTGAGAAGGCCATTGTTTGGTTTGGTTCCACCTAAGCAGGTTCAAAATCACATTGGCATTTATATTCTTCAACTGAATCCATTGCTGAAAGCCTATAAATTATTCACATATCTTCAACCATGTCCATTAATTACTCTTTTTTTTTTTTTGTTTTGCCAGCTGCTTCACTCGAATTTTCAAATTCAACAAACCAAGTCTCTGCTCATACTTGCTATATGGACGAAAATGGGTAAGAATATTATTCACTGTAGCATCCAATATTCTTTTTCTCTAAGGATCTTTCATTTTGATTTACCACAAATATATATTAGGTTTCAAGTATAATTATGTCTGGACAAACAAACTGATTAGATTAACCTCCCTCTTCTGAATTATTAGGTGAACGGCCTAATTGTTGTCATTATGTATTGTAACTTTATAAATTTGCGAGTTGCAGGTATATTTTTGGGTGATAGGAAGCAATTTGATTCTGCGTTGCACATGGACATACAAGCTATCTGCACATCTCCGTCATAATTACATTACCGTATTCACGATCACTACCTTGGAGATGGTACGGCGTTTCCAGTGGGTTTTCTTCCGTGTTGAAAATGAGTGGAATAAAATGAGTTCAAAGTCAAATATTCAGCTCTCTGTTAATGATATCTCGAATGAGGAAGCCAAGTTACTAGATTCCAATAATCATAATGTATAGACAACTAACGATTATGTCTTGCTAGCAGCATCATGGAGGTTTTGAACAATGGCCCCCATATTTTTTGCTGAAAAGGGTTAATTCATTCTATTTTTTATTTTTTATTTGTCATTTTTGTTCGTAGAGAAATGGGCTTTTTAACCTTCTTACGAAGGCAGATATGTAATCTGATCATATTATGTTCAGAATATCCATGAGCTTCAGTTTTCAAGTTACGGTCATTAGATTAGATTTGGCTTGTGAAGGATATTATACTACACCTCTTGGTTCATTTGAAGCCAAGGAAAGGAATTTAGGCTTCAGGAGCTGAAGATGTTCATTTTTGGTGTTTCGTAAAACTGGTCTAATAAAATAATATTTTTTGTCGAACACAGTTAATCAATTTCATCTTTTGAAAATGAATATAAGAATAGAATTGTTTATGAATTTTGACAAATTTGTCAATTAGCCATGTAACTGTTTCAGGTTCAGTTTAGCTCTGATCCATTAGTACCAGTTTGTGTGCAACAAGAATCTGAGATCGAACCAAATTCAGTTTTGGGTTTGGGTGTGGCTGATTTTCAGCTGCTTTCTGATTGCGTACACTGAAATTCAAAATGTTCATTTGAAATCCAGCTGTAACTTGCACTTTGTGATATGCGATGGGTCTGAGTTTGTGGGAAGACTCGAGGTTGGATCATTATCAATCCATCACATAGGCAAATACTTGAGAATTTATTAATGAGGACAGCCTGGGCTGTCTCTAGCTAGTTGGAGCTGTAAAGAAATCATTTACAACAACGAACAATCATAATGTATAATTATAGTACAATTTTTCCAATTGATGTTGTCGCGCAACGGTAAAAACATTTTCATCCGCCAGTTTGATTTAGATTTTTATGGGATTGTTATGGATTGTGATTAAAGGATTGATATTGTTTCAGCCAACAGTACTCAAGTGGTTAATGCGCCTTTTAAATCGCAACATGAAGGGATTCATCTCTTAACTATGTACAAAAATTTTCGTGTCAATATTTTAGAATTGCAGTCTTATATCTTGCCAGGAAAAATTAATAATACTAGTTTTTATATTGATTTCAGTATTTTGTCTTATTTGTCAAGAACTGCCAAACCATTCGGTTTCACAATCATTGCCTTATTTTCTGGTTTGCCTAGACAAGATAAACCACTTGTTTCGTGAATCGTTGTTGTCCAAAGAATAATCCATCTCAATTCCATTGGCAAAATACACGTGTCAAAAACCCATTTGACACCTAAACCTAATCCACACCTTCATTTCTTCCATACAGTAACATCATAAAATACCATTATCTCAAAATTGTAATTCCACCGACAGATCAACAAATGTACACGCGTCAAAAACCCATTTCATGATTTCCCACTTAGCCGGATAACATGTGCACACTTGAAGAGTTGATACATTGTTAACCACCAAAATGTCTCAAAAACTCTATCTTCACTCGCTTCCTAATTGATGATTGCTTCTAAATGTTAGCCACCGGCGAGCTCAACGTTGAGCAGAGACGGAACCCAGAGCCGAGTCAAACAGAGCAAACTACACCGAGAGTGTTGACCATATTATCTACTGTTATAGAGAAGCTAGTGGCTAGAAATAACAGGCTTGTGGATGGGTTAACTATTGCTAATACTAGGCTTGGAAAAAGCTTAAATGCATTTCATGGCATAAGGGCACCAAATATAAGCATTCCAAAGTATTTAGAAAGGCTATATAAATACACTAACTGCAGCCCATCTTGTTTTGTGGTTGGATATGTGTATATAGACAGGTTGGTTCATAAGCACCCTGACTCTCTTGTCATAACATTGAATGTGCATAGATTGCTGATTACATGTGTCATGGTTGCTTCTAAGATGCTGGATGATGTGTGAGTCCTCTCTTTCTCTCTCTCTCTCTCTCTCTCTCTCTCTCTCTCTTTTCTGGTTTTGGATTTGATATAACTACTTTTATATATATATGCAATTCTTTGTTTCTCCTTTTAATTAAATTCTTTAATTTTCAATACTTCATATAGGTTTTTGATTCAGGGGAAATGGCTATGTTTTTAGTATTTATCAATAATAAATAGTACAAGTAAACTTTCGTCCAGTGATAAAGGTGAAACTGTTCTGTTAGAAGTATACATGTTAGGATTCAAATTCATTTAAAGGTTAAAATCCTCCTTTCCTATACTAAATAATAATAATACTAATTGAATTAATAATTTCTTCTGTTAGTGCTTTCTTCTTGAATTGACAATCTTGATTTAAAAAAAAAATAAAGGTAATAATTGATTTTATAAATCATAATTTATTCGGCTAATTGTCTTTCTATTGAATTGACAAAATCTTGATTTAAAGAAAAAAAAAAGTAATGATTGAACTAATGATTTCTTTTTGAATTGACAAATTCTTGATATGTAAAAAGGGGTAAAAAAGCATTCTTAGTGAAGGGCAGAGTAAGGTATGGACTATCATAATGAGTCCAAATGTTCAGAAATGATAGTGTTTTATATAGGCTATTATTTGGGGCGATTTTCTATATAAATTTGTTCTATGAAAAATTGAATTAAAATAGTCTAAGAATCATATTTGCTTGATTTGCAATTCTACAGGCATTATAACAATGCGTTCTATGCAAGAGTTGGGGGAGTAAGCAATGCAGAATTGAACAGACTAGAAATTGAACTTCTTTTCCTGTTAGATTTTGGAGTTATGGTGAGTTCAAGAACCTTTGAAAGCTATTGCTTGCACTTGGAAAAAGAAATGTTGTTGAATGATGCAATACAGAATATTGAAAGGCCAATACCCTCCAATTCCTTAGATGATGTGACAGAAATTTCAGTAGAAGATACACAAAATTCTTCACCACCCCAAGTAGTGGACTGACTCTTCTTGAGTAAATTTCTCTGCATTTTCTTATTTCTTTTTCTTGGTTGGCTTATTAATTATTGTACCTTCGAAGACTCTTTCCCTGTCTGCTTCATCATATATATATATATATATATATATGTATAAAGCAGAACTGAAGAAAGGAAAAAGAAGTAAATGGAAATTGGATTCACTGAATTGCCAGAGCCTTACTTCAACTATATTCAATTTGTTATAGAATCCAAAAATTCTTGGTTTTTGTAATGATCAAGCAAAATTTGCACGGAGCATGTGCAGGAATTCTTTTTTAGCTCTTTCCTTTGGTTTCAAAATTTCCTTGAGACCTTGCAATTTTATTTTTTTTTTAAATCTAGACAGTTACGCTATAATCAAATTAGCTTATTTGTTAATCAAGATGAGTTTAAGAATCACCTCCAAATTATGCTTGTGCATTCAAAAATTATGTCTTGACTAATGATTTTGAGAATCAAATTTTAATTAGTAAAATCAAATTAATATGCTTGCAGTTGAATAAAGAAATAATATAATATAAAGATTTAGTTTACTTGGCAAGCAAGTTTATTCTCACATTCAAAGTTAATAATGAATTAATTTTATATAATTAATTATGTTAAAGAGTTAATTACTATGAGATCTTTATATTTTGTTCAATTATATTAAAAAATTCATGTATTTTTTAAATTATAATAAAAAGTCATTATATTTTTATTCTATTACATTATTATATTTTTTCATAAAAATTTCATATTTTTTTGTTAGTCAGTAAAAGTCAATTTTTACTAAATTATTTTATTTTAATTCTAAAAATACCCTTTTTTAATACTTTTCTTCTTCTTCTTCATTTTCCAATTGTTTAGCTTCAAATTAATATTTACAATTTTATTTTTAATTTTTCCCTTTTTTCAGTTTGTTTGTACCCACAATTCTCACAAACATAAAAAGGCTTTACTCTCTCTTCTTTCTATTCCTCACGAACTGCCTGGGCCATAACTGTAACGCCATTTTATTTCTATTCCCTTTTTCCCTGAAGTCATCAAATCCTCATTTTTATTACTGTAATGCTATAACCCCATCCTTTTTTGTCTCTATCACTCAAATTCTTTCTTTTCAAATCATTATGACCATTTCCCTTGGATGAATCGTTGATTTCTTTGGCAAAACTCGACAAACCCAAATGGATTTTGTTCCCGTCGCTCCAAGTTCCCTTCTCACCATTCCTCTTAATCTGCAACAACTGTACAACCAGCGGTCGCTGAGTGCAAATATCCACGGAGCAATAAGTCCCTCCTTATGAGCTCGTCTAGAACACTGGATTTCCCACTACTCTAGCTCCCCACCACTGCCACTTGTGGTAGACTGATGCTTGTATTGTGTCCAAGGAGCACAATTATATCCTGCAACTTGTTCACTATCGGAATCACTGTGGACCCAAGCGGCACAGCCTGAGATTGTTGCTGTTGCTGCGATTGTGATGCTGGAGATGGCGATGCAGCTTCCTCTAACATTAACGAATCCGGTGGAAAATATTATTTGGTTGTAGATGATTTCAACTTTAATTTGCATGGTTTGTTTTGTTTTGGATGAATTTGAACTGGGTTTTCTACTTCTGCTTTGATCTGGATTGTTGTAGTGCATCTAATTGGGTTTGTTTAATGGTTTATGGATTGCTTTTGTTTTTTAGTGATTTAAATGTGTGACTCAGCTTCAATTTTGATGGGGGTTTAGGGACATTGAGAGGGACTGTATGCCCAACTAATTGTACTTATTTTGAGTTTACTTTCCTATATATGCCTTTGTCCTTTACATATACAGAGCTAGCCAGATCAAATAAACACAAGGTGAGTATTATATTTCAAATTTTGAAAAGAACCACCTAGAAATTGAAGCCTATGATATAAAATATACGACCAGAGTAAGCATAATGACGGCGTCGGGGAGAATGTCGCTGATATTTACAGTTGTTGTGATGGCGAGAAGCAAGAGAGAAGTTGAGAGAATTTTCAGCGACGAGTTCTTATAATTTTGGTGTGGTGGTTATGTTAATGATGATAGCAGTGAAAATGAAAATTTTGGTGTGTTTGAAAGTAATGGCATTTGAGTGAAAATTAGATTGAAAATGAAGGTTATTTTGGACTTTTTATATAGATTTAATAGATTTTTTAACAAAAGAATCTCGAATTTTAATGAAATCAAAATGCAGAAACTTTTTAGTATAATTTTGAAAATATATAAACTTTTTAATATAATCAATCAAAATACAGGAATCTCATAATAACTATCCTTATGTTAAATATGTTTAATCATAAAATAAAATAATGTTACTTAGAAATTTTTGAAGGAGGAGACTTCTTGTATTACAAATTTGGTAATTGTGACTTTAATGGTGAAAAAAAAATATATTAAATTTTTTTTTTTACCATCTCTTTTATTTTTATATAATATAATCTCTTTTACTTAGCTATATTTATTATCTAAGGCAAATCATTAACTCATATTGAATTAAATTGAATTAACTAGTTTAGTTTAATTTAGTTTGATTCTTAAAAAAAATAATTTAATTTTTTTATAAATTTTATGAAAATAATTTATAATTTGATTTTAGTTTTCTTTTAAAATACACCAAATCAAACCATAAATTGAAAAGTGTATTCGTGCGGTCATTTGTACTAATGAGTTCCATTTAAATGCATTGGAAAACATATTGGGGAGACTATCGTCTGGCAAGAACCAAAGCCTCTCAAGCTATAAGCATGTATTGCCTTTAAAAACTGTCCTTAGAGTTATATCTAAGTAACGTTTTCCCTTGCCTTGGAAGCCATGGACCTAGTCCTTCAATAAATTCAAATGTCCAAAACTTAAAGAACTTAGGCTCATCCTTTCCAAATAGTGTATGTTTGTTTTATTTTCTGTTAGAGTCTATGCGAGTCTAATTTATCCCATGTTGATGGTTCAGGCTAAAGCCCAAAATCATAGGAAAGAAAGGTCAAGTACGTGGGTGGAAGGAATAATGTTGGAAGAAATTTACATGTGTTTGTATTTATTAACTTATCATGCGCCATATAGTTAGACCCATACATCATTCTAGCACATTTTATGCAGTCATAATAGTTAGATCTTATACATCATTCTAGCACATTTTATGCAGTCATTTAGAAACTAACTTCAAGATGTCTAACTTTAAATTTAAACACATTGCATCATTGGAAAGGGAAATGGATGAATCAATTAGAAAGATATTGAGGTTCGAGATGAACCTTATGAAGAAAGAAGTCAAGAGTATAATTAAAAAGGTAGTGAGATACGACATGGACCATATGTTGGATGAGATTAAAGTTGAGTTCAAATAAACCATCTTGGAAACTTGAAGTATTACCTAGATACTTAGAGAAGTCTAAATTAAAAGGGATGAAGGGCATTCTAGGCTAACAACTATTGAAGAAACGATTACCAAGAAACTAAGGAAGTTCACTGTAATACCCCAACAAACAGAACAGTAGATAGTGAAATAGTAAACAATATAAGGATATATTGAATTACAGTAATTGATGAAGCATTAATCGAAGTATGAATAGGCTCAATTGATTATTGAAATATACAGAGAATGGTGAAGTGTAATACTCAGAAATTTTTGAGCCTCAACCGGACCACTTTTCAGATACTGTCCCGGAAAATGCTGGTGTTAATTACACTGTCGGAAAAATAGCAGTCCAGTTAATTTAAGAATTTTTGGTCCAAACTTGGGGGAATTAAGTTAGTTAATTTTATGTGAAATTATGGTGAAAATAAAGAGTTAAAAAATATTTTGGAATAATGAAAATAAGAGTAATGACAAAATCATAATTTATGGCAACTTTGGGGATAATTATAGAAATCCACTGTCTGGGATTCAGAATTGATCTAAAACTATTTTTAAATGATAGAATAACCTAAAATAAGGTATTTCACTCCCCAAACTTGAGGTTGAATTTAAACAGAATAGACAAAATAAATTACACAAAGTTTTGGGGTCAAAATGCAAATAAGAAAAATTTTAGATCAAAATGCAATTAAACAAAGTTGTGAGACCCACCTATTCTAGAAAGGAGCATATGTGGCCGTCCATGGTGGGTGAAGAGAAGATTTTTGATGGAAAATAATTAATTGATTTATCGATTAATTAAAAAGGTGACAAATAAGCAAATTTCTAGAGAATTCTCTTTTTTGTCTTCATTTCTTTTTGAGTTGGCTTTTGGTGTATATAAAAAGATGATGGAGATACCTATTAAGAAGTTTTTGTCCGAACCACTAATGGAGGAAGCAACCAAAGAAATAGTTTTCTTAACCCTTTCAAATAAATCAACCAAAAATAGATAGGAAGAGATGAGACAAAGAAGAGGGAGAAAAGGAAATTAATAGAGATTATGTTAAGTTGTTTTGGGAAAGAAAAAGAGAATGAAAAGAAATCATCTAAGTGCAAGGTAATGATTCTAAACTTATCATTTTTAATTGTATTTAAGAGTTTTATAGCATGATTTAGCAAATAATTGAGGCAATTAAGTTAAAAATATAAATAATGAGCTAGGGTTTATATAGTTTCTGAAATCTGATTTGAGGCAGTAATTTGTGGTTAATATTCTGAAATCTTAATGACTGGATTTGAGGATGACCAAAACATAAAAGTTATATATAAACATGTTAATTATATTTATATAAAAGGAATTTATAAAATTCGAAGTAAAGAAATAGTTATTGAGTAAAAACTGTGACTAATATGGAATTAGGATTATGAAAAAATGCTACTGTGTTTTTATTGTACATAATGATAGATATAGAATTAGAAGAAGTGTTCAACATAAAAAGTGTTTATTTATGTCTTATTTATAATACAGTTAAAGGGTTTCTCAATTAGATTTATGGTTTATGAGATATTAGTTCATGAGTGTAATCTGCTCGGATTGATTGATAAACAAAATATAGGTTACTGAATTCTATGGATATGAGGACCTTAAATTCTAAATTAGAGAAAGTGTTAAACATAAAAGATTTTCATTTATATGTTATATAAATAAATATAAAACGGTTTTGTAATTGGATAATCACAAAATTAATTATAGGCATGGAAACATGGTCTGTCTGGATAGAGATTTCAATATAGTAGTTTAAATTTGGAAATTCATTACTAATTGTACAGTGATCCAAATGTTCTAAAATTTGGATATGTTATAATATTATATTTTTATTTTCAATAGGAAAAATAATTACAGTAATTGGATAAGTATAGACTGAGTTGTGAGATAAAATAATACAGACTACCAGAATAGGATTGCATGCAGAATGTAGGGTAGCAGGCTGGTTATAAACCTAAGTTTAAATTGACACCATAAATTCTGTAGCAGTGGCATTAATTTGATTTTAGATATGTTAAAGCTTAATATGTCTAGTTTAAGTAGGAATAAGAATTGAAGCAATTTGATAAGTATAGAGAGAGATATGAGTAATGAAACATAGGCTGTCAGTAAAAGTTCTTTATAGGCAAAACCTAAAACTTGGAAATTTGAGAAATTTTCTTTAATATAAGTATAAGTAATGTAATTTCATGTTAAATAGTATCTAAATAGAAATTAATTGGATATGTAGAGTCAAGAATGTATAATAGACGTGATGAGTACCATAAGAGATAAGGCAAAAAATCAAGGATAAAGGAAAAGGAAAATGTTCAAGTCATAAGCTAAGGTGAATAATGTATACATCATATTCATGACTTGATTTGTTAACCCGACGAACATATTTCCTTCTTGATTAAAATGTCACTTTGCTATTGTTGATTATTCTCAAAGATTGAAATCATCCATATTTATTGATTGTTATTGATATTGAATGCCTATTGTTATTAATTGATCATGTACCCAAATGTTTCTAAAAGTATGCACACCAAATGTTTAGCCACATTCCAAAATGTTTATTGTTAATTGCTACCTTTGTATCAAGAAAAGAAATCGATACATGATAAATAAAATGTGTTGACACTGATTGATAAGTAAGCTCATGTGTATTTATTGAAAACCATTGAACCGTAATGTTCCAAATGAATACTTAATATTGTTAATGATTTCCATTAGCCTATTTACATGTGAATTTGACAGAGCTGCCTCTCCGATGGGGTAGTGGGTACATACCGTCGGCAATTTGTACATTGATTTACATGGAACCCTGGCTGGGAAAGGTTAACTATCCTAGCCATAAGGCCTGATCAGCCTTATGTACATGATATGAGATTGATATGAGATTATACCTGTTCATGGCCCTTTATCTATCTTATCTACATTATACGAGTATTATTTACTTGTTCATTGATTCCAAGCTTAATCTTATTGCTTAACATTGATGGCCATTCTTTCATCGATTATTAGTTATCATCGATTTGATTGTTACGTATTCCAAACTTTCAAAGACATTTGGTATTCAAATTAATTAACCTTGACATGTAAAAATAAATATATTGATATCCATTCATTGTAATTATTGATACTTAACTATCATTGTTATCCTTTGTTATCATATACTTATATCGCATGTTTAATGATGTATACATGTTAACTGAATATTTTTATACTCACCCTATTGTGGTTTGTAATTTTTACAGGAATGAGATAAAGAAGGCTAATTTCAAGTCAGTTTCTTTTCCAACTTGGAATGTCAAGTACATCGAGGTAGAATTTTATTTTCTAAAGGTTATAAGTGTCAACTCATAGAGCTCTATAGTACTATGTGTAATTAGGTGATGAAGTACTATAATGATGTATGAATATTGAAATAATTGATGATTCAGTGACATTCAAAATATAATGTGTAATGTTTAATGATTGACAATGATAATAATAGTGAAGTGATAAAGACAGTGATACTGAAAATGCTAAAATGAAATTTATATGTTTTGAAAGAGATTTAGAAGTGCTATATATGTCTGTGATATTGTGAAGTTGAGAGGTATACGGATGACAAATTATTGGGAGTGTACAAAATAATTATTATGCAAGCTGTGTAATTTTGAAAGATCCAGTTTTGGGTCTAGAATAACATTAAAATTACAAAGGAAACTCTGACAAAATTTCTGTAAAATTTATAAGTAATAAATGGGATTTAAGCATTGATGAATGAGTTAAGATTGATTGAATGATTGATAACTGGATTGTTCATGGGTTTTACGGGTTT
>CANXYC012076641.1:0-11557 GCA_948193065.1 Aleurites moluccanus | reverse complement strand
TATATATATATATATATTATAAGTACCCATAACTGAAGAATAAACATGCTTAATAATAATAAAAATAAAAAGATAGTTTCACTAATTTTCTAATTAAATTTTTAGGTTTATATACTTTTAACTAAATTTTTAATTTTTAGTTTAATATCATTAATTTAATATTTGATTCTTTTGTGAAACTTAAAGTTCATTAATGGTAGTAAATTGTAAATTATTATTTAATTAAAAAATAAAAAATTATTGAAATGTACATAAATTTAATAAATCATATATAGATATTAAAAAATCCATTAACATGTTAAAAAAATATAATTGAACTAAAAATTAATAAAAAATAAACTGAAAGAATTAATTTATACAAAAAAAATATATAAATATAAAATTATGTTATTGACATGTAAAAATGAAAAATTAAACTAAAATTAATAAAAAAATTCATAAAAATACAATGTCAAATATGAGATATTGATTTTTTAAACAAATATGAAAATTAATATTGTGAAAAAAAAAATACGAATATGAGGAAAATAGCAATATTAAGAACATGTATTTTTAGTAAAATTATTTATTATAATTATGATTTAAATATGAATTAAAATATAATTAAAATTATTAATCTATATATATAATAGGATTTTTCTTATTTTTTTAATATATTTTATTTTTCTATCAATATATAAAAGATAATAAAATAATAATTTTTATTAAAAATATATTAAACCAATCAATTTAAGAATAAAATATATTTTTTTATTTTTTACATAAAAATTATGTCCTTGATGAATAATTTAAAAAATTTACCTTTATATAGAGTTGAAAGGTGAGCAGTACTACCACAAATTATAGTTTTTGTGACAAAATTTTAGTGGGACATAATTATTGTCACTAAAAGTATGAAAATTATATAAGTTAGTGGCGGACGTAGTATTTCCCACAAATTATATATTATTCGTGGGAAAATTAATATATTTGCCATAAAAAGTGAAAAAAGGGTGCGGGTTACTTTACCGCTCTAAACCCTACAATTTCTTTTTCATTCTCTCTCGCTCTGCAATACTCTCTCTCTCTGCTCCATTCTCTCTCACTCTCTCGCGCTCAGTTCCTTTCTCCCTCCACGAAGCTTGCCTAGATCGGAGCCGCTCCACTGCCAGGTAGTGCATATTGTGTTTTTTAAGGTTTTTTTTTTTTTTTTTTTTTTCTTTTATTGGGGTTTAATCAGAAATTGGACATGATTTTTTTGGGTTTTGCTGGGTGATTGACTGATTTGCAGTTCGTGGACAAAATTGGCCTTAATTCTTTTTCTTTTAGTCTTTAATTTCTCAGTCTTTTGCAGGTAAGTTATTTGCATTTTTTAAAATTTTTAGGTTTTGCTGGGTAAGTTGTTGGATCCATCGCTAGATCCCTTGGTTCTTCGTACTCGGTCCTGATTACTTACTTGTATTACGATGATGGGTTTAACTTGAAAGGTGGTTGTGTCATGTTACGTATACTTAGTCAAAAGCACAAGTGTATTGAAATTTGAAATTGTGTTTGTGTTCGTTATCTTATCTTTATTCTGTTTAGGTTACTGTTCTCCAATACTAGATGAATTTTTTGCTTCCTTTCTCTATTGTTTTGCTTTTTGAGTTTTATGTGATAGGCTAATAGCTATGGGATGAGTAGGCTAATAGCTATGGGATGAGCTTAGCCTGTTTTACAAAGCATATATATGACCTCATTAGATGCTAACTTAGATGTGAGTTTCTTCATGTAAATGTACTTCAAATAATTTGCTTGTTCTTATAGGTGGTGCTGTAACACCGTCATGGTTTGACATCCATGAGATTCCCATCACAGCTATAAGTTAAGCTTTTTCCTGCATCTTTATTTATTATTCTCTTTTGAATTCATTCCAGGCTTCTTCATCATATTTTGATCATAATTTTACCAACTTACAGTGTGGCTCAGCCAGTATCATTGGTGGGATTAACAATGCTTTTTGCCTGATTTAACATAATTAATGGGCCAGCCGTGTTACTGCATCCTGGTTGAATTAGTGTTCTTTGTTAAAATCAATCACATTGTTGCTTTGCTCTTTTCAGTGTGAGAGTAACATATGAGTTGAGGAAATGTGTGCTCTAACTTCAAGTTTTTCTGATGACCATAAAGTTTTTTCTAGGTTGATTATTATATCAAATATTGTATTAATTTGCGGGGCAAAGAAATGTGCAGCTCCTTTTTTAGAAAACAAAAATTCTTTTTGCTTTTGAAGTATTCTCAAATAGCTGAACTCATTCTGCTGCTAATTCCTTGAAATTTCTTAATTGAGAATTTAAGTCGCGGTTGATCCTTATTATAAGTTAATTTCACTCATTATCACTGAACTTGTCACTCAATTTTGCTTGGTCACTGTATTTCAGTTGGTTTTATGAAATCGTTATACTTTGATTTTGTTTCAATAAGGTCATCATTGCTAAATTTTTATAGACATTTAGTCAAAATTTGTATATGATAACTATTAAGTTCGACAGCCTTATTGCCTATAAAACTATTTAGAAAATTTTACTTGCTTAGATTTCCAATATGGTTGAAACTAATTCTACCAAATGTAGCAATAATTAATTTATTGAAACGAAGATTAAAGTAAAGTGTGATTTTGCTGATATAAAATCGAAATTTAGTGGTAGTGCCAAAATCAACGATAAATTCAATTATTGGGTTGAAACTATTTTCTGACTCTGAGCAAAATTAATGCATGTTTGTTTGTTTGAGTTGATCAAGGCATTCCCTTCTCATCATAGCTTTGCCACTGTGCTAAAGGAAATAAACTATCCATAGCCTTTTATTATTAATTAATTGAGTCTAGACTTTATTTTTATTTAATTTATGTGTTTGAAATATTTTAATATATATGAATTGTTATTATTATTATTAAATTTAAATATTATATTTTATAATTTTAAAGATTAATATAAAAATATAAATTTATTATATATAAATTAGTTAAAAAATAAAAAATATTATATGTCCTATTTTTTAATTAAAATTTACAAATTATTTTGACTTTAAAAATAATAATTTTTTTTTTATATAATTTAATTTCTGAGATTTCTAAATAAACTTTGAGTTTAACTTTTGATATATATTTTTGTTTATATGGATTGAATATATATCTTATTAATATGTTATTTTTTTTATTAATTATTCTTTAATTAGAGTTTGAATTCATAATTTATAATTTTAAATATATTGTAATATTACTGAATAAATTAAGCTTATAATTTATTTTTTTATTTATTTAAAAAATAAATTGACAATATTTACAAAATTATTTTGCATTTCATTACAAAGTCTGCCTATTTAAATGGGCCTAAAATTGATTAGCCAAATACTTGCTCGGTCTTGTACAATTTTTCAGTTACCAAAGATGTCCTTCATCATTTAACAAAATAACAACTATGCCTCCCTATATATTTCCAAACGCACTGAGGTTCACTTGTTACTGCTAAAACCCTAGTTTGATCTTTCAAACTGCTCGCCCAGTCTTCACTTTAATCTCTGATTAAGCTGTGTATTATTTTGTATAAATCACAATTTGATAGATCTATATATTAATTTTGATTTTTTTTTTTTTATTTCTTATGATGCTGGGTAATCTGGTTTTTCATTGCCTGATTTGATTCTTGGTGAAATTTATTCTTCAATCTGTTTATTTTCTTGTGAAATTGATTTCAATTATTCAATGTTTTTATTTTTCTCAATGAAAGATTCAAAATTTGATTCTGTTTATTTTCTTTTTAAAACTTACTGTTTATCTTGATGTGTGGTTTAGGGAAAAAGGTGTACAATATGTCTGTGTATGAGGAGAATAGTTGCATAAAAGATAATCAAAGAAGGTTGCTTGCTTCCAAATTTGAATTGAAACGAAATCTTTACAAAGCCCTTGTTAGAGACCCTGAACTTCCTACTGAAATGCGTGAGAAATTCCAACATAAGCTTTCCAAGTTGCCAAGAAACAGTTCTTTTACACGTGTGAGAAATCGCTGTATTTTCACTGGTCGTCCTCGTGCTGTTTACCAGTTCTTTCGTATGTCTCGTATTGTTTTCCGTGAATTGGCATCGAAGGGTATGCTGAATGGTGTAAAGAAAGCATCTTGGTAACTAATCCATGAAACTTTTGTAGTTGGTGCTCGAGCCAGGATGTAACAGAGTATCTCCTTATCTTCAAATTACATATTTTATCAAACTTATTTAATTTGACGTTTTCTCACTTGAAATTGTGTTGATACTTTTAATGTAGAATAAAGGGTTCATTATTTGTAGAGATGTTCAGCCATTTCTATCAATGGAGTTTGAGATCTGTTTGTTCGTAGTGTTGCAATTTTTTTTTTATATAATTTTTCTTGCATTGCATTGTTTACTTTGTTTTGGTTCCTTTGTAGATTGTTATGTGTGAACCATGCCTTGGATCCAGTATTCGTGCATTGAATGATTCATTAATTGATTGTTACATTTGGATGAAGAGATGTCACTTGATGTAGCTGTTCAATTAGCTAAAAGATAGATAACAATTGGCAGCACTTGCAATTCAATGATACTTTTACTTTGCCAATCAGGCTCTGTAAAGAGGCTGTTGTATTACTCACTCAAGAGGACTTATTTTTCAACCTCTAATCCTATTTGTTTGCTTCATAAACTATCATGAGTTTTGAAGACTAGAAGTAGGTGAAACTGTTAGAAATTATGTCCAGCCAGGTGAAAGGGACTAATGATGAGTTACAGGAAGATATTCCATCTGATTTGGTAATATTGTAGCTATTATCTCAAGAAAATAATTTTGTTAAAATGGTCTTTATGTTTTAGATATTAGGCCTATATTCGTTTCCACTGGTGTTATGAATGGAGTTCAACAAAATAATTTTCTGCATTAGAACTTCAGAAGACAATGGCTTCAAGATCGACATGGTGCAGGCTCAGTTCTCCATTCTATTTGCTCTCAATATCTTTATGCTTGTCATAATATATCAATGTTTTTGGAATGGCTATTAGTTTTGGGAGGAAACTCAGTGAAACAGGAGCTTTGTATATTTCCCTGAGTTGATAAGTGAATGATTTTTCCGTCTTTGATAGACATGCAGGGATAGCATTCCCATTATTCTGTTCTTTCTTCCAAAAATTTCGCTGCCTTTCTACCTTCTAAATTGAAACATATGTCTTGTTGTACACTGTGCACCATCGTTCATTCTAGCATTTTCATCCTTGAAAAGAGGAAATGGAATGATACAGTTTCAGTTTTCACATCAGCAGTTGGTCTACTGTAAGTAATCACTCTATGCAATATCAATGGTCTTGTTGGATTGAGTTGATTAATCAAAAAAACATTGAAGGTCTTTGATCAATTCCAAATTACTTTTAGAAATGCTCCTGTAAAGTTGAGTCCTAGCTAAGAAGCAATCAGCAAATAACAACATTGTTGGATTGAGTTGATAATCAAAACAACATTGAATGTCTTTGATCCATTCCAAATTACTTTTAGAAATGCTCCTGTAAAGTTGAGTCCTAGCTAAGAAGCAATCAGCAAATAACACATTGTTGGATTGAGTTGATCAATAAAAACAACAATGAAGGTCTTTGATCCAGTCCAAATTACTTTTAGAAATGCTCCTGTACAGTTTGAGTCCTAGCTAAGAAGCAATCAGCAAATAACAGCAACTTCTCATCCAAATCTGAATTGACCATTATCCACGTTTAATTTTCTGTATACAACTCTAGGGAAGGGAAGATCCAATTCTGCACAGTTAAAGTGCATAGATGCCGGTTAACTGTAGGTTTTGTTTTGTTTTGAAAATGGTTAATTCACCAAATTTTCCTCTCAACAAGTTCACATCTATTTAACGGCTTGCAAGAATAGCAGGGGCAACTGCAATTTAGTATTTGAAATGAAGATGAGGTGAGGTTCAAAGCACGTAGAGTATTGATCAAGTAATTTTCGGACTTTTATAATCTCTACATGCCCACTGAAACAAAGTAAAAACACTGATTTCCATTACAAAATGTGCCAGTAGTCTCTTACATTCTGCATTTATCAAGTAATCAACAGCTGTTTCAATGCATAAAATTGAAACAGGTTGAAACTGAGATACTATTATGATGATAATGTGTAGGCTTAGCATATAAACGTCCCAGCATTACTGCTTGTCGCTCGGGAAATATACTGAAGCACTCCTTATTCGAGCTTTGAGCTTCAATTCCTGTGCTTCAAAAGAATGGCTACTGCTTCCTTCTTCATTCCCGCTTATGCTGTCCATTTTATGAGCCAGACTCTTTGCACCGCTCCCAATTAGCATACTAAACATATTGCTTTAGCCCTTCTAAACTTCACTTGGGACCATCTTTTCCGCTGATCGTGTTTGCTGCTCCAAATTTTTGGGAGGTTCATTACCTGCAAATGCTGATGAACGATTTTGAGATTGATTGAATTGATTGGAGGCATTCTGATCATCACCTTTACCGTTGCTATCCTGTCTATTCTCAACTGCTTCACTATGCTTCATTTTTTCCATTGATGTACCGAATACATAACATTTAGAATTATAACCTCGATATCTGCAGTTGATGATGAAGAAGATGGAGGACACCGAATTGAGCAATTGCATTTTCACTGTCACCACCCTTTCCATTCTCAACAGCTTCAGGTTGCAGAATCATTTCCTCTGATGTTCCAAGCACTGACGTTTTAGCAGCATAATTAACTGCAACTGATAAGGGTGGCATCGGGTGGATTTGAAGGATTGTTATCAAACCAAACCAATATTTTCAGTTTGAAAAATTTTCAAATCAAATTAAATCATTATTATAATTAAACTATCAGTTTTGATTTGATTTAATATAATTTAAATATTTTCGGTTTGTCTGTTTCAAATTATTTCTTTTTTTTTTTTTTTATAAATCGTCATTATTTTATTATAAATTTAAGAAAAAAACATTAATAAAACATCAATAATAAAAAAAAAACTCAAAAATAGTTCAATATTATACAATTCAAAATTTGTCTATTCTATTAATTAGTACACTCAAAACTTATATTTTTTTTTTCAAGAATTAAACTTTTTTTATTATTTTTAATTAATTTGCATTGATAATTTTTTTAAAATTTTAAATTATTATTAGGTTAAAAAAATATGCGGTTGTATATAAAAATAAAATAAAATATATTTAATTGTAATAATTGTAAAAAACAATATATACATACATATAAACTTCAGTTTGATTCTGTTTAAAACAGGAGAAAAAATATTCAAATCACAAATTAAATTGAACTTTTGGTTTTCTCTATTTTTTAAACTAAATTAAACTAAATAAATTGTAAAACTATCAATTTTAATTTAATCGGTCAGTTTTGTTTCCGCCCCTAGCAATTGGTAGTATATATATATATATAAATAAACTTTGGTTTGATTCTATTTGAAATAGAAAAAAAAATATTCAAATCACAAATTAAATCGAATTTTTGATTTACTTTATTTTTTAAACAAAATTAAACTAAATAAATTGTAAAACTATCAATATAATTTAATTTCATCAGTTTGATTTGATTTAATCACTTTGATCGATAGCAATTAATAGCGAATGGCCTTGAGGTTTCCCAGACAAGTTCTTATTACCACACTGCCTTCTCTTGGTAACATCCAACTTCCAGTATTTGAGCATCTTAGTGATTGTCAGGTCATCTTTCTGGATAGAATCGCTTACTTCAATGATATTACATTTGGGAGGAAATCTAGGAGGAGAGGCAAGAATGTTTATTTCACCCACTTCGTTTGCAAACTTAGAGGGACAATTGGGAGATCTAGATTCTCCTTTTCTTCATTTTTAGAAACTGAACCACAATTTTTAAAAATCCAACTTAACCAAATTTTTGAATCAAATTAAATTGAAATTTTTTTAGATATTTTGATTTTTTAAATGAAATAAATATAAAATTATTATATATATATATATATTTCGATTGATTCAATTATTTCAATTTTTTAAAAAAATCAAACTGAATCAAATTAACTAAAATTTCAAAAAATTAACGGAACCGAACCGATCAAACTCGGTTTTCGGTTTTTTCGGTTTTTTTTTTTCTGACCCCTACCTATCCTTAATATGATGTAAATCATTCCATTTAGCTAAATACAATTTCTTAATTATTTTTTTTTTAAAATCATTTATTTATATTCCCATATATTCATATATTCATATTTAGGTGAAGAATTAAATTTTATAGATTTTTGAATCTTGAATTAATTTTATCCAAAAAATCTTGAATTCCTTTTGAAATTATCTTAATATATTTAGTAAATCCATTATTTATACTAATATTTTGTAGTTTCATTTGTTTATATTTATAAAAATATATGAATTTCAAATACTGGAGCACGAACTTTTGAATTGTATTTTCAGTTTTTTTTTTTTAATTTCTCAAAATATTATTATATTTCGTTCGATATATCACTGATTTTTAATAAAAATTAAGCGATATAAATATAAATACTGTTATATTTAGTTGATGCAAAAGTTTGGAAGGAAAAGGAAGAAGAAGAAGAGATTTGATCTCGTTAGAAACAAGGTTTCTATTACAATGAGTGCGAGTTTTATTACAATTAATGCAAGTAGTCCCTTACACTCTTCCTGAATCTACTTCATCTAACAAGTCAAGTAGTTAACCACAGTTTTGATATACATTGAAAATGGGGATGAAGCCAAGTTATTGCATTGTGATTTTAAAGACTAGGTCCAACATATACACGTCCAAATATGGTTGCTTTGCGCTCTGCAAAAATCTTCTCAAGCCTCCTAATTCGAGCTTCGAGCTTCAGTTCTGGTGCTTCAAATGAATAGCTACTACTTCCTTCTTCATTCCCACTTCTGCTGTCCATTTTATGAGCCTGACTCTAAAAAAGTGATGTTTGTTGTATCTGCTAAATTACGATATGATTTACATAAGAATAAATGAGTTTTAGATACTAGTGAACGTGCATCAAATTTCAAGGAGTAAAAATAAAATATATTTTCATTTCAAAAATAAAATATCTTTTAGAGCCTTTGGCATGGGAGTGTTTGGTAGCATAGACTTCCAATACTCCTCTGCAGGTGGAGATGCATTGCTTCCTGTAAGAACAAGCTGCCATAAAGTTTATGATAGTGATGTTAGTAACTCTATTGTCCGATATGCTTATGCTACACAGTAAGGGGTAAGCTCATTCTTTCCAGTACATCTAATAACACTAAAAGTTTAAGATTTTTTTAAGAAATCTTATACTTAAATACAGTTATTATAAGTATAAAATTTGATACTTACATAAAATTGAAGAAAGATTATAAAAAGATGATACTCCATGCGATAAACTTAAATAGAAATCTATTGAAATTGGACCATCTAATTATAAAAAGATGATACTCCATGCGATAAACTTAAATAGAAATCTATTGAAATTGGACCATCTAATTAATTAAGCTACTATTAATACAAGGGATGGGATGGGTTGAAAGTGACGATATATAATTAAGCACGTATGCCTGCATATATATATATATATAGATATATATATATATATATAAAGGGTTGAAAACTAATCATGCATAAGCCAACAAAATTTTTCTATTTAAAAAGTTGGACATAGTAAGCTGAGAAAATTTTTATGTGTAAAAAGTTGGGGTTGAGTGAGTGTAGCTAACGTTCAAAGTAAAACATAAAGAGTTTTGGGTAATATGTAATTTTATTAACTAAATTTTGTCTCTAAATAACTGAAAGTGAGACTTAAATACTTTGTCAAATTCTAATTTTGAATAGAGGAAATAAATAAGACATATTACAGAATAAAAAATAGAGTGCAAAATTAAAAATAGCTCATTAAAGTCCTAAATAAAGAATTTTGGAGTTGAAATAGGCTCATTCTTGTCACATCCCACTTTTGAGATATGACGGTTCTAGGGCAGAGGGAAGACATAAGGTCACTTATATCCATAGAATCCCTACTTATCAATTTATAGAAAATCGGCCAAAGTTTTTTCTATATTTTTCATACTATTTCTGATCCTAAACCGGGTATTTCAAAAAAATTACACCGCCTGCACAAGAATTATTTTTTTTACTCCCAATAATTTATCATCCTTATACCCTCAACTTCACAGTTTACATAGACGTACATGACACTTCTAAAATCTCTTTTAAAACATGTGAATTTCATTTTAGTTATTTTAGTATCACTATCTTTATCACTATACTATCATTATCATTAAGCATTACACATTATAGTTATTTATTACTAAACTTTAATAGCAAAACACTTAAATGTCAATTACTTTACTGTTCATATATTATTATAGTATTTAATCGCCTAATTATACATAGTACCATGGAGTTCTAAGAGTTGACACTTATGACTTTTAGTAAATAAAATTATACCTCAATATACTTGACGTCCCAAGTCGAAAAAAAATTAACTTAGAATTAGCCTTCTCTATCTCATCCCTGTAAAAATTATAAACCATTATAGGGTGAGTATGATTCATTGAGTAAAATACATATATCATGATCATAAGGTCAATTCTTTTTAATAATAAAGAAAAGCTAACAAGATATATTTGAGAATATTGATTAACAATAAATAGATAGAGATGATGTTAATAAAGAAATATGGAACACATAAGTCATTACTCAATGAATTAATGAGTCAATAATAATAGTAAAAAATATGACAGAAAATTTTGGGTCCACATAATCCACAGCAATCAATCAATTTTGAGCATAAGGTTGATCAGACTTCATGGCCAGGACCTTATCCTCTTCTAGCTAAGGTCTGCATAGAATACTCATTGTGCACAATGCCAATATAGTAAACCCTACCCCATCGATGGGCCTTTCTCTCATAATCATATTATTGTATTAATGGGATTAACACAGTGTCACAGCCCAACTTAGGAGCCATGACGGTCCTAGGGTACGGGTGATGCTTACGCTACCAATACCACGAAGAACCCATTAATTAAACTATATGGCATGCATACACAAATCAACTTAATATAGCTTAAGCAATACAAACAAATTCGGGCAGCATCTCCTCTATTTAAGGAGCATGCCCTGGCTAAAAAAATATTATAAACACTTCTATAATCAATCTCATCCAACTCAAATCAACAGATCCCTCTGGACCTCCACAATTTCACAAAACTCATCCATAATTCAATATACAACATCATCTCATCAGAATTAACACTATCAAAATACCACAAACACTGGGCGTCGAGAATACATCACTTTACAAGCAGATAAATAACAAAAATATATATATATATATATATATAACTTGGAAATAAAATGGATAACAATAAGCCAAACCACATATGATATTACAGGATAATACTGTATATCATTTCATTAACTTTACTGATATTCTTTACTCTTTATAAGCACTATATCTCCAGTGCAACTCATAGCAAACGCAAAGGGGATCAGCCTTTACGACTAAGGAATATTACACGCCCTCCCTAGCATGGACCAATTTATGTTTACATTATTACATGCCCTCTT
>CANXYC012076578.1:0-37840 GCA_948193065.1 Aleurites moluccanus | reverse complement strand
TATATATATATATATATATATATATATGTTGAACTGATATTGGAGGCTGAGTTGGATGTTGATGATAAGTTATATTAGAAGTTTATTTGCATTTTCTACAGTGGGATATAGTATCATATTAGAAGAGATGCTGTCAAAATTTCAGTAGAAATATTAAGCTATATTTGTGTTGATCATATGAATTCCTTGCCATATCATACAGATAATTGGGTTCTTCGTGGTACTGGTAGCTTAGGCAATACCCGTACCGCAGGACTGTCGCAACTCCTAAGTTGGGTCGTGACACTGTGGCCAAATGCCTCTCTGTTAAATCTTAACATTTATCATTTCTATTCATTGTTTAATTGATCATTCTATTGATAATGCAGACCTAATGTGCTAATGACAGGCCTACTCACCTGATAAAATAGGATAATAATTGTATCAGGCGTTGTGCACAATGAAATGTTTACAGTGGACCCCAGCTGAGAGGGGTATTCTCAGCCATACAGTCTAATCAGCTGTATAAGTGATAAGCATGCTACCAATTGTAGCCTCTGCTTTATTCAGTGATTATAAATATGTCATTATTGCAACCCATTTGTTATTGCAAACCATTAGCTGTTGTATTCACCTATTGATTGAAACTACCTTATACACCACCTATATTATTGACTATGATTTCATATCTATATCAATGTTTTATATTTGTTATTGATTTACATTTCCAATGGCTAAAATACCAATTTGTTCTTTAAATGCTTAACCATTTGTAAATTGTTCTTATTATATCCATTCACTTCATTTGTGAGCCTCTTTCTTTAACCTAGTTTCACAAGTGAAGTGATATATATACATTACTCACTGAGTATTATCTCACCCTTTAGTGATTTATTATTTTTCAAGAGATTGTAAATAGATGTTGTTCCAGCTTCTGCTCTTCTTCAGCTGCGAACCTTTCTTTTCTATGTATAGCTTTCATATTTTGGTGTTTTACTTTTAGAATGTTTTATGATTTGTTAAAAGTTAAATAATATTTTGGAATATGTAAATGTTGAAATATGTTGAACATATGATATTTCCTAGTGATGTGCATTATATTTACTAGTGGAAATTATTAGAAATGATGGTATGAATGTTGAAATGAAAATATTTGATTTGTGGTGAGTGGCTTTTAATAATTGAAGTCGAGGTTATAAGGATGAATGTGTTAGAAGTGAAATTTCTTCTATAGGTAGAGTTAATTGACTTTATATGGAAGAGAAGGACTTTGGTCCTGGATTATTATTGGAAAACAGAGGGAACTACGTCAATTTTTTTCTATAAAATTGTTATTTGAGGTTCTACGAGTTTAGATGGCCTTACGCCTTCCCATTCCCTAGGACCGTCATGTCTCCTGAAGTGGGGATGTGACAAAGTTGGTATCAGAGCAAAGATTAAAATTTAAATTTATTAATTAATATTAAGTATCATAAAATATAAGTGAACCATGGAGCAATAGGAATTCCTATATCGCCAATTGTTTGTTATCTATTATGTGTCTTATATGCGTATCATTAACTAATAATTGTTTCTTCTGCTTAATATAGTAAATGTCACCTAGAGCATGTCCTAGAGGATGAGGCAGAGGTTGGGGAGTTACTCGACATGAGCTAGTTAAACGGGGTCCCTCTTGAATTTTTAGACGATTAAAGAATGATGTAGCTTCTAATGTATCACCAGAAAGAGCTCAATTTATGGAACCGCCGCATGTGAGAAGAAGAGTGGATGTGTAAGTAGAAGAAGTACATAAAAATGTGGGAATGGTAAATGAGCAATTGATGAAAAAAAAATGAAGAGTTGAGAAGATAGATAGATGAGATGAGAAAGGAAAGACAAGAACCTGCACCAGTACCCGAACTAGCACCAGTACCTGTTCATCTTCCACAAGTAGCACCTCCCTCAAGACTTGTGATTAGACGAGAGGCTCGGAGAGTAATTAATGAGGGTGGTGTTACTATGTTCAGTCTCTTGAAACTTGGATTACCTGAGTTTTATGGAGAGCATGGGGATGAGCCTAGCGATTTTATGGAGCAGGTAAACAAAGTTGTGATGAGATTACCCTGCTCTGATACTTGGTCTATAGAGTTGGTTGGGCTATTATTGAAAAAAAAAAAGCTTGGACTTGGTTTTCAAGGCATATTCAAGGCAGATTGTATAGTCATGATCCTCATCGGTTGAGAAAAATTCAAATAACTGTTGATGGATAGGTTCCTCACTGAAGGTGAGAAAGATAGGAGGATGACTCAATTTAAGAGATTAGAGCAGGGAAACATAAGTGTGCAGGAATATGCTGGTGAATTTCAAAGGTTGGTAAAATATGCAAAGAAGATGGTTTCGGATGAGGCGACAAAGATCAGCTACTTCACGAGAGGATTGAATGCACCTCTGCATAATGTATTACTGGCAGTGGAATTCACCTCGTTGACAAAATTAATTGATAAGGCTAACCATATGGAGATGAAGTATAAAAAAGATAGAGCAAAAAGAGAACAAGCAAGGAAAAATGTTAACAGGGGTCAAAGAAGTCAGAGGAGGACTGGGGAACAGAGTACACAGACTAGACTAGTTGAAAATAGTTACAGACGTCCTCAGAGCCAGCCATCTACTAGTGCTAATAGAGGACAAACTTGTTTTGAGGTAGCATCATCAACTTCACGGGCATCTGCTAGTGTATCTAGAATAGATCGATCATCACAAGCTATACCTGTTTGTACGATATGTGGCAGGAGATATCCCAGTGTTTGTAGACGAGAGACTGGAGCCTGTTTGAGGTGTGGCTAGTAGGCCATTTTATTAGGGACTGCCCTATCATCAGAGCTCAGTAGGGAGCACCATCAGCTTCACAACCTATTGTTCAGTAAAATCAGGGAACTTCTAGAGCACTTGCAGGCAGAGGTAAAGGACAGGGTCCAGCATAAAGTTCATCTCATCCACCAGCTGCCATAGGTCAGGGTAGAGTGTTTGCCCTCAATCAACAGGAGGCCCGATCATCACACACTACTGTGGGAGGTACTGTTCTTATCCAGCATGAATTAGCTAATGTACTTTTTTATTCGGGCACTACACATTCTTTTGTGTCTTCATCTTTTGCGAAGAAACTGGGAAAAGGCAGTAGAGTAATGTATGAACCTTTAGAGGTATCTACCCCCTTAGGTAGGACAATAATTGTAAATCATGAATATAGTGATTGTATAGTGGAAATTGATGATAAGGAACTTCCTGTGACCTTGATAGAGTTACCTGTGCTGGAATTGGATGTTATTCTAGGTATGGATTGACTATCATTTCATCAAGCTACCATTGATTGCTTTGGGAAGAAAATAGAATTTAGAACTGAGGGGTAGCCAGTGTTTGTCTTTCATGGTGAAAAGAAGAGCAGTTTAGCTTGTATAATTTCTGTTACTGCGGTAAAGAGACTTATGAGGAAAGGGTGCCAATGATACTTGGCTAATGTAGTTGATACTCGGGTGAATGATAAGGGATTGAGTCAGATTCCAATAGTGAATGAATTCCCGGATGTGTTTCCTGAAGACTTGCCTGGATTACCACTAAAGCGATAAATTGAGTTTGAGATTGATGTATATCCAGGAACTGATCCGATTTTTATTCCACCTTATCGAATGGCACCTACTGAGTTGAAGCAGCTAAAGGTGCAATTGCAGGAGTTGTTGGATAAAGGTTTCATTCGGCCTAGTATTTCACCATGGGGAGCACCTGTTTTGTTTGTAAAGAAGAAAGATGGAACACTCCGTATGTGTATTGACTATAGGCAGTTGATCAAAGTGATTGTGAAGAGCAAATACCCATTGCCCAGAATTAATGATCTCTTTGATCAGTTGCAGGGGGCTAGCCATTTCTCAAAGATTGATCTTCGATCTAGCTACCATCAATTGAGAATTTGGAAAGAGAATGTACTGAAGTCAGCTTTTTGAACCCGATATAAGCATTATGAGTTCTCGGTGCTGCCATTCGGGTTGACTAATGCTACTGCAACATTTATGGATTTAATGAACCGAGTGTTCAAACCTTTCTTGGATAGATTTATTATCATGTTCATAGATGATATACTTGTCTATTCTAAGAGTTGAGAAGAACATAATGAACACCTGAGGATTGTATTGTAGACATTGAGGGAACACAGATTGTATGCCAAGCTATCAAAGTGTGAGTTTTGGTTGGATGAAGTGTGCTTCTTAGGAAATTTTATTGGTAAATATGGAATTAAAGTGGATCTTAAAAAGGTAGAAGCAGTTGCAAATTGGCCTCGACCGATGAATGTTGCTGAAATCTGGAGTTTCCTTCGAATGGCTAGTTACTATAGGAGATTTGTTAAAGATTTCTCCAAGATAGTTACGCCGCTAACTAAGTTGACTAGGAAGCAAGTCAAATTTCAATGGGACAATGCTTCTAAGGAGAGTTTTTAGAAACTCAAGACTTGTCTCACTACTGCTCCGGTACTTGCATTGCCATCTACAACGGGTGGATTTTCTATGTATTGTGATGCTTCCTAAGTGGGTTTAGGTTGTGTCTTGATGTAGAATGGAAAGATAATTGCTTATGCCTCCCAACAATTGAAGAAACATGAAGTAAATTATCCCACTCACGATCTAGAAATGGCTGCTGTGGTTTTTGCTTTGAAGATCTGGAGACATTACTTGTATGGCGAGAAATGTGAGATATATACAGATCATAAAAGTCTTCAATACATTCTGCAGCAGAAAGATTTAAATTTACAACAAAGAAGATGGATGGAGTTGGTAAAAGACTATGATTGTCATATTCTTTACCATCCAGAGAAAGCAAACGTAGTTGTAGATGCTTTGAGCTGTAAATCAATGGGCAGCTTATCACATATAGCAATTCATAGAAGGCCAATTATGAAAGGGTTAAAGGAGTTATTTGATATGGGTGTGCAGCTACAAATATATGATTCCTCAGCATTGATTGCCCATTTTCAAGTGAGGCCTATATTGATTGATGAAATTAAAGTCTCATAAGATGCAGATTCATAATTATTGAAGTTGAAAGAAGCTATTCAAGAAGGGAAGACTTCTGAGTTCTGGATAGATAATGGGGTGCTAAAATTAGGTGATCGGCTATGTGTTCCTAATGTGAATGAGATCTGAGAGAAGATTTTGGATGAACTTTATCTTGCACCTTACAATGTTCGTCCTGGAACCATTAAAATGTATCGAGATGTGAGAGATTTCTATTGGTGGCCTGGAATGAAGAAGCAAGTAGCTGAATATATGTCCAAATGTTTATCCTGTCAGCAAGTAAAGTTTGAACATCAGAAGCCTTCGAGTTTATTACAGGACATTGAACTATCAGAATGGAAATGGGAACAAGTGACTATGGATTTCATAGTGGGCTTGCCTCAGACATCTAGGGGCTATGATTCTATTTGGGTGATTGTTGATAGACTTACAAAATTAGCCCATTTTCTAGAGGTGAAGTCCACCTATACAGCAGCACAGTATGCTCAACTGTATGTTGATAAAATTGTATGCTTACATGGGGTACCGATATCCATCATTTTGGATAGAGGTGCACAGTTCACACCTCGATTCTGGCAGAAGTTTCATAAAGAGTTGTGAACTCAATTAAACTTCAGCACTGCATTCCATCCTGAGACAGATGGACAGTCTGAGTGGACTATTCAGACTCTAGAGGATATGCTGTGGCTTTGTGTATTAGATTTTGGTGGAAATTAGGATAGGTACCTACCATTAGTGGAATTTGCTTATAATAACAGTTATCACTCCATTATTGGTGTGGCATCTTATGAAGCTTTATATGGATGCAAATGTAGATCACCAATATGCTGCTTGGAACCTAGAGAGAAGCAATTGGAAGGTCCAGACTTGATTCGAGAAACTATGGAAAAGGTGCCACTAATCATAGAACGAATAAAGATAGCTTTTAGCCGATAGAAAAGTTATGCGGATCCAAAGAGGAAGGATGTACAATTTGCTATTGGTGACCATGTATTTTTGGAAATTTCCCTGATGAAAGGAGTAACGAGGTTTGGGAAGAAAGAAAAATTGTCACCAAGATTCTTAGGGCCATTTGAGATACTAGATAGAGTTGGGAATATGTCCTATCGCTTAGCTCTTCCTCCGAGATTAAGCCATGTGCATCCTATCTTCAAAATATCTATGTTAAGGAAATACTTGTCAAATCCTTCTCATGTCCTTCCAGCTCAGAATGTTGAAGTAGATGAGAATCTATCGTATGAAGAATTTCAAGACAAGATTGTTGATTGGTAAGTGAGGCGATTAAGGAATAAGGAGATTCCAATGGTAAAAGTGCAATGGAAGAATTATGGAGTTGAAGATTGCACTTGGGAAAGCGAATTCAACATGCGACAGAAATACCCCCACCTATTTACTGTTTAAGATTAGTATAATTTTAAATTCGAGGGTAAATTTATTTTAAAGGGGGTAGAATTTAATAACCCTAATTAAATTTTAAAATGATTAAGGATAGTTTTAAGAAACGAGTATCGGTAGTGAAATTTTATAAAATTTAGAAAGTGTATTAGTCAGAAATAATTATGGAATACCTAAAATTAGATAAATAGTGAGCGAGTTAAAAATAGAATTGAGTGAAATTGATAAAAATTTAAATGTGTAAATAGAAAATAGAAAAACAAGAAGAAAATTGCAAGTTTGTAGTTTTGAAAAAAAAAACAAAGGTCAAAAAGGTAATTTGACCAATGATAATAATAAAAAAAAAGTTTGGGGTGGGGTAGACGGCCAAATGGCCTCTCCCCTACCAAGTTAATTGTATTTTTTTTAAATGTTTAATTGGTCATATAATTGTATAAATAAACACCTTATGAACAAAAAAAAAAACCACCATTTCTTCTCCTCAAATTCTTGGACTTTTGTTGGAATCTAAAGAAAATTTTCAAGAGCTTTAAAGAGGTAATATCTTTAAACACACTCCATAATTTAATTTAGTGAGCTTAATTAGTAGATTAGAGATTAAATTAGTTAAAGAAAGATAAAGTTAGAAGTAACTCATAGAAATTCTGAATTTCTGGATCTTGATAGAATTTTTGAAGCTAATTTTTGAGATCTTAAAATTAGATTTTGGAAATTCTCAAAACATAAAAATTGTATATATTCATATTTAGAATATATGTCTTTCAGGAAGTTTTGCCAAATTATTTTTGTATAAAGATGTATGAGGTATTGAGTGTCACTGACTCGGGTTAGGATTTGGATTGTTAAATCCTACTATTTTTTATATTTTTGAGAACCTTAAATTCAAAATTAGAGAAAACATAAAACACACACATTGTTATCTATTCTTAACTAAATTTTATTGAAAACAGAATATAATTTGGAAATCTACACGTTGAGATATAGAAGAAAAATTATGGGTTGCTCGGATAGGATTTGCAAGATAGATTTCAAGATGCAAGGCAGATTTAGAAAATTCACCATAATTCGTGCAGTGCCCAAAAAAATATGAAATTTTAATATGTTAAACCTTCAGATGTTTAATTTAATTAAAAAATAATAATTAAAACAATTGGATAAGTATAACTTGGGAACTTGGTAAGAGAATCAAAGCTGCCAGAAATCAAATTTTAGAATTTGAGAGGGAAAGTTGTAATTTGAATCATATTGTGTAACTTTAATGTAAATTGAGTATTAAAACTATTTATTTACTCTTGTAGTTTCAAAAGATAAACATAAATAAGAAGAACCCTTGGACCATTCATTTTGCTTGTGCTAGATTAGAGGGTTGAGAGTTGGAACTAGAGTTTGGAAATGTGCGTATGTATATATGTCATTTTACTTGAAATTAAATCCAATTGAATTTGCCAATGTTTATTGCATTGTAGTCTTTCTTGATTGGAACCTTAATTTCCCATTTTTGTTATAATGCTTTGTTCATCTAGGGTTCCTAATTTATATGTTTGTTTAATAGAAGCCCAATGATACCCTAATTGATTGAAATACCTAAATTGTTAACTAGCATTTTATTTGGGCTAATGTAAACATGCCAATTTCTTTATTATAGTTTTCTAAATTTGGCTTGAACATATTCGATTTTTCTTATTGGTGCCTTAAGTACCTTAGTTTACCTAATAGCTAAAATTATAGCCATTGGATATGGAAATTAAAATTGTGGCCAAATACCTCTTTGTTAAATCTTAATATTTATCATTTCTCTTCATTGCTTAATTGATCATTCTATTGATAATGCAAACCTAATGTGCTAATGACAAGCCTACTCACCTGATAGAAAATTAAAGTGTTAATGGTGTTTTGGTTCAAACAACTATCAAGGTGTAATGCCCTAGAAATTTTTAACTCACATGCATGATTTAGTTCTCAGTATGTGGACCATAAGTCTTGAAATGATGGGAAATAATTTTAGAGACACAGTTAGAAAGCGAACTAATTACTTTTCTGAAAATCGGTGGTGTCGGGAATACTGCCGAGAAATGAGTTGTCCGGTCAACAGAAAAATTTCTAAAGTTGACCTAGGGTAAAAGATCACCATAATGCACGTGTAATTTTGATAAAAAGAAAGAAGTGAAAATTATTTAGGAACACTGAAAAAGTAACTAATGGCAAAATTGTAAATAAAAGGAACTTTAAGATGAATAGTGAAAATTGGTCCGTCGGAGTTATAAAATAACTCTGAAACCATTTTTATAAATATGTATAAATTAAAATAAGCTTATTTACTCCCCATTTTGAATTCTAAATCCTGACAGAATTGACAAAATAAATTATAGAAGATTTTGGACCAAAGTGTGATACATGAAAGTTGGAGGAGTTAGTTGTAAATTTCCAAATTGATTTTTATATAAAAGAATGACTTAGTTAAATTTCTATCATTTTTTTTTCTTCTTCTTCCTTCTTTCTTCAATGGTGGCCGAATTCTTCTTTGTCCATTTCCATCCATTTTCAAGTTAGTTTTCAAGAGAAAAATCATAGAAAACCTAAATAACAATCTTGAATCATCCATTTCCATCCATTTCTCAATTGGAAGAGTAAAGGAAATCAAGAATCTTTGAAAGGGGAATTTCAGGTTCTTCATCATTATTAGGTAACCAATTGTTTTGTTTGATTTCATTGTTTATTTGGATAATTCTAAGGTTGAAATAGATAGGTTTTTAGTTAGATTGCATCAATTGATGCTAATTGATAGAAATACCTAATTTTCCTAGCTAAATTGAAGTTGTAAGAAAGGGTTTAATGAATGTTATGTGAGATTATGTTAATTGATGTTAGAATTAGACAATTGGATGTTAATAGGTAACTAATTAATGGATTGTTTGGTATAGAACACAAGTTGTAATCAAGTTGTACTATTTGGTTTAATTGGAGGAATTCGATGGAATTGAGCTTTCCAAGGCTATTTTGGAAGCTTAGGTGAGTCTATTTTGCATCTAATAACATGCCAAACATGTTAAAATTAAAATTGGAAACTTAGTGTGAAAGTCCATCCTTGGCCGAATGCTTGACACTATTGACATTGCCTTATTTTGCTTGATCTTTGCCTTGTTTTCCATAGCCAATTTGAGCCATTTTGATGTTGTTTAATATTGTTTCTTTGATGCCTATACTATTGTTGACAATGTAGCTTGATATTGGTTGAATTGGGCAAGTCAATTTTGCACCCTAACCTAACCTATTGGCTTGCCATTGTATGTCCACCATGTGTTTGATGAAATGTCTAGCTTATTTTGTCTTTGGCCTATTGTGTGTATTCCATAGGTCTACCAATTGAATGCCATTGTCACCAGCGACGTTGACATGCCGATTGGCCTACCGTTTTCCTTCGCCAAGCCAACTTTTGTTTCATATCTTTCTTAATTGCCAAACCATTTGTTATTGATTATATGTCACCTGAAGCATTGCCATTAATCTTATTTATAATTGATTGACTGATATTAAGCTTATTGATTTGGAGGATGCCATTATTGCATAAAGGGATTCCATTGATATGTTGTTCTTGATATTTGATACTAATGTGGCTTGACAGAGCTACCGACCCGACAGGATAGTGGGAAAATACTATAGGTGATGTGCACATTGTATTATTGATGCCCTAGATAGGAGGGGTTATGGTCCTAGCCATAAGACCTGATCAGTCTTATGCATTGATATTGATATGTTACTAGAGACCTATATGTTCACATATGGTCCATACTGATTACTAGAGATTGTATGATTTCATACAATCCATCCCTCTATCTGTCTTTCCATATGATATCGAGCCTATGTTTTATTCCTTGTCTATTCTGTAACCTGATATTGATTCTGTATACTGTTATTCGACCTATTGATACCATTGCTTCATTGCTACCTACTGTTTTGTTGATGATGCATATAGGTTCACTGTGTATCTTATATACTCTCCGTTGCTTTGTTTACCTTTGCTTTGTTTACCCATTTCAGGAGAGGAGTAGAGTGCAGAATTTTGTCGTCTGTCATCCGAGGATTTCTGCCAGTATTACTGATGTATATATTATGATATTTTTTACTATTATTTTGGATGTTCATAATCTAGCTGCTCCGTGGGGTTTGTATGGGTTAGCTAGCAAATGAACATGTGTATATATTTATGATGATATTATGAGTTATATGATGATATATGATATGATATATGGATTGTGATAGCCAATTGCAGTAAATTATAGAATGAATTTTAGAATAATAGAATGGATGATAACTAATTAAAATGGATAATATATTGTGGTTTATAGATTGTGCATGTAATACTGGGTTCTACTGGTGTCGATCGCCATTGGCATCTCCCGTACCCTAGGACTGTCGCGATCCATAAACGGGTCATGACATAAGGTGAGTTATAAGTGTATTGTTATGCATAAAAATTACCCCATTTGAATTTTTGGAACATTCTCCCTAATTTCCCCTAAAGTGGCCGAATGCCATATATTCCATTTCTATGAATTTTTGTTATAAATTTTATATATAATTAGCCTATTTCATTAGGCAGAAGAGCTACGCTGAATCCATAAAGAAAAGATGTATAGTTTGCAGAGGGTGACCATATATTCCTGAAGATCTCTTCTATGAAAGGGGTGATGAGATTTGGGAAGAAAGGCAAGTTGTCACCAAGGTATATTGGACAATTTGAGATTTTGGATCGGGTTGGTAATGTAACATACATACTAGCACTTCCACCTAATATGGGTCATGTACATCCGGTGTTTCATATTTCTATGCTACGGAAGTATGTTCCAGATCCATCCCATGTTCTTCAAGCCCAAGATATTAAGATTGATGAGGCATTGTCATTTGAAGAAGTAAGTGATTTTACCATTCTTTTGGTTTAATTTTGGTCTTAAGATGCTCCTTGATAGTAATTAGCATCAAATATGTGTTTAGGTTGGAAGAAAACTCAAAAGTTGGAAGGAAACTCTAACTTGAAAAGGTAAGATTTAAATGTGTTATTTTGACGTAGTTTTGGTTCAAATGTGTTGTATTTGATGTGTTTGTAATGAATTAGTAGCCATTTGATGAAAAGAAATCCATTTGTTTAGTTTTCTAGTTTGGCCGAAAGTTGAGGTGCTTAAGGAAGAAATGATACTTTGGTGTTTAATAGATTTGAATACTTGAATGTTATTCATTTGATGTGTATTTATGTTGTTTGAATGATTGGTGTTGAAAATTGAAGGATTGGAGGAACTTCCATTTAGGCCGAACCATATTGTGTTTATACGTTCAATGTGTTAGGTTGAAGCAATTAGGAAGGAAGGGTTTGAATATGGATTAATGATGTATATAATGCAAATGTATGAGTTTAGATATGGAAAAGATGTTTGATATAAGTACTTCGAAAGTAAACTTGTAATTAGGTGTATGTTTGATATGGAATGTTGAACTAAGTGTATATAAGTTCTTAACTTGGCATAATAGTGATGAATATATGAAATGCAAGTTAAATATGGTGATAAAAATGTATTTGATGCATAAAGGATTAAAAAAAGTGTTAATTGTGTAATATGATGTTTATGGTGTATATTGTATATGCTTAATGTCTTTTGATATGAATAATGTGTTTTGTAATGTTTACAGGTCTTATCGGAGTATTATATGTAGAAATAGGTGAACCATCGGGTACTCCAGTTGGAAGTGTCGAGCGGCGGGCTGTTTAGGGCTTTCGAGTAATATCTTGGGGGATAAAGTGAATTTTTGTATTAAAGGTGAGTCTATATGTATAATCATGCATGATATAAATGCTTGAATTATATTGTGTTCTTAATGATTGAACAAAAAGGCTTGGTTAATGGTACCTAAAACCCTTACTTTATTCTTGTTTAGTTGATGCACACCATATGCTCGACAAAATGCCTCAATGAAACCAAAATGAAATCCACCAAGTGTTTCATTTAAAGTTTGTCACCATTTGAAACCTTGACATAAAGAATGTTGAAACCTAGCCTAACTATTGAAATTGATTCCATTTTACGTGAAATTTCCTTATTGATTGATATAGCCTTGTAGTTAATATGCATTATACATACCCAGTTAGTTCATTGAGAATTTATTAATTTGATATTTTTTTTCCTATTGTAATGAATTGAACTTGAGCCAAATTGTGTCCATAACCAATATTATATATAATATATGATGACATGACAGAGCTATCTTCCGATGGGTAGTAGGTGAGAACCATTAGCAATGTGCACATTGAATTAAATTTTAACCCTAACTAGGAAGGGTTAAATCCTAACCATAATGTTTGATCAGTCTTATATCATTTCACGAGTTTAAGCTACTAAAAATGTAGCTAATGAGATTTATACGAGTACGAGACTCTATATCTATTATGTTTAATTTTTCCATAATATCTATTCTTTGATTATACGACTTTAATTTCATTACTTGTTTCCTTATTACCTATACCTTTGATATGAACATTTGGTGGATTATCCTATCCTTACCTAACCTTATTGCATAATAATATATTTATAGCTCACTGAGTTATAAAACTCACCCCTTTAGTGATTTGACATTTTTCAGGGCAAAAGTAAATAGTAGTGGTTCTGAGGTTTCATTTTACTTCAAAGGAACCAAACCTCATTATTATGTAAATATTTTTAAATATAACTCTTTTGTTGTGTATTATAAGTTCCATAGTTAACTAGACAAGTTAGTAATTATTGAGTATGATAAGAAGATAGATAATGTAAATTAATTACTAGCATGTTATGAATTATATAATGTCACGACCCACTCTCGCAAGCCGCGACGGTCCTAGGGCACAGGAAATGTCAATGGCGACCGGCACTCGTAGAACCCAGTATCATTACACAGTCTATCAATCTCAATATAATATTCATTTATTATAATTACCATCCATTATATTATCCTTTTATTCATCCTGTTAACCTATCAAACATTTTGCAGTTGGCTATATTATTCACATATCACATCATAATCCATCATATAACTCAAAATATAATTATCAATATTTTATATGAAATATTAATCTCCTAACTAACCCATACATACCCATGGAGCAGTTAACTAAATAAACCTCAAATATAAATACAGAAATCTAGGATTTATACAGAATAAACTGCAGCAGAAATCCACGAAAGACAGATGTCGAGATTTTGCAACTTACTCCTTTCCATAAATGGGGTAAACAAATAAAAGATGAGTATGAATGATACTCAGTGAATTTACATGCATCGCAATAAATAATTGGAATAATTAAATAATGATTTCAGTCAAAGGAATAATAGTGTACAAAATGGCTATCAGGGTACAGTAAACCAAAGAAATATCATATATAAGCTCAGTTACATATGGAAAGGCAGATAATGAGATGGACTGTATGAAAAGAAATCATACAGTCTCCAAACAAACAAATCAGATATCACTGGGCCATGTAGGTCACTAGTATCAAATAAGCATAAGGCGGATCAGACCCTATGGCCAGGACCATAACCCCTCCCAGTTAGAGAACAAATATACAATATGCACAAGGTCGACAGTATTTTTCCACTCCCCTGTCGAATCGAAAGTTCTGCCAAACCATATCAGGGTTAATAACGAGGGATACCATAAGCAACAATGGCATCCAGATATCAGTCAATCAAATAATAATCAGCTCGGTATCAATCAATTCAATATTCAATACTCTCAATTGCAATTTCATATGAAATGTACAATCAATAATATCAAGTATGGTAATAAAAAAAGGCAAGAAACAAACGATGGTTCGGTGGCCGAAATTGGTGGGTCAATTGGCATGTCAATGTCGCTGGCAACAATGACATTCAATTTGTAGGCCTATGGCATGTAAACCAATAGGCCAATGACAATTAAACTAGGCATTTTATCGAACACTTGGTGGGCACACAATGGCAAGCTAATAGGTTAGGTTTTGATGCAAAATTGACTTGCCCTTTCAAACCAATAACAAGGTGCATTGTCAATCAAAGCAAGGGTATCAATAAACAAGGTTAAACACCATCAAATTAGGATCAAATTAGCAAGGAAAATAAAAAAAAAATCAAAGAAATCCAAAGGCATCACAAGGCAATAAGGTTCGGCCATAACTAGGGTTTTCACTAAATGGTTCAATTCATCAATTTAAATGATTCAAACATGGTATTTAATGCAATGTAAACTCACCAATTGATCCAATTAGCCAATGTGCACTCTAATTGAACCAATTCCAACAAAAATCCTCAAATTTGCTACTTTGAAAATTCAAATTCCAAATTCTCCAATTCTACATCGAATTAACCATCAATTAGTTGTTCATTCATATCCAATTGATCATTTCTAACATCAATTAGCAATTCCTAACACTAATTAAACACATTCAATCTTACAACTTCGATTTCAACATTCAAATTGAAAATTCAATCAAATTTGTATAATCTAAAGCAATTAAATACTAAACTCATTCAATTGAACCTAAAATAACACTAAATCATTAATCAAATCAAACAAAACAACTACTTACCCAAAATCACCATCATGGCCAAAATCTTCAAGGTAATAGGCCTCCCAATCCTTTGCTCCAATTAACAATCTAAGGCTAGAAATGGGTTTAGCTAAGTGAGTAGTTAATTTTGCTTTCAAATTTTGTTAATTTTGGTTAAGAAATGAAGAAGTTATGAAGAAAAAGAAGATGGAAGAATGGTGGAACAAGCTATGGTAATGGAGAATGGAAAATGATGAAGAAGCCGTGAAATTTGAAGATCAAATAAGACAAAATAGTTTGTAAAATTACAACTAAATCCCTAAATTTCCATCATTTATATTTTGGTTCTTAAACCTTCTGAAATTTATTCTGACAATTTTGTCAGAATTTTGATATCAGTGTGAAAAGTGTATAGGCTTATTTTAATTTATCCTTATTTATAAAAATAGTTATGGAGTCATTCTGTAACTCCAAACGACTCATTTTCACTATTCACCTTGAATTTCCCTTTATTTACCAAAATGCCAATGTTCACTTTTCAGTGTTCCTAATTGATTTTCACTTCTTTCTTTTTACCAAAATTACACAAATTATGGTCATATTTTACCTCCAAGTCAATTTCAGAAATTTTTCTGTTGATTGGACTGCTAATTTCTTGGCAGTGCTCCTGACACCGCCATTTTCCGAAAAAGTTTCAAATTTGCTTTCTGACTGTGTCTCTAAAATTATTTCCCATCAATTCAAGACTAATGAACCACATACTGAGAATTAATTCATGCATATGAGTTATGAATTTGTAGGGTATTACATATAATTAAAGGTATGATGATGAATCAAATTATGACAATTATGTGATGGAATTGAGATGAGGATGAAATATGATAATAGGTGGTTAATAAGTTTTTGGAAAGATTCTGCGAGTGTTTGTAGGTGGGTCCCACACTTTAAGACCATCATATTCTATTTTTGAAACGTAACAAATAAAATCGAAAATAATTAAATTAATATTATATAATAAAATAAATAAATTTTCCTATATAATTTGATATTTATTATTTATATACTCAAAATAAATATAATGCATATATAACTAAATTTTTATTAATAAGTCTAATTAAATAACTAAATAACTAAATTACTTTTAATAAACAAGTCAAATTTAATTAATTTAATTTAGATAAATAAAAATATTTCGATTTAGTTAATTTAGTTAATTTTTAACTTTTCATTAAATTTAATTAGAAATATATTTCTATTAGTATTATAATTAGTATTATATATTATAATTATCCTAATTTTTATTAATTTTAATATTCTTATTTTATAATTTAATATATTCATTTATATATATATATATATAGAAGAATAAATACAAAGACTTTTCTTTTGCTGGACTTTTTTAATCCTGTCTGAGCAGTTGTTTAAAAGAGAGATTGTCAAATAAGTCTTTGCAGTGTTTTTTTAGACATTAGGAAAAGAAATAAAAGCTGAAGCACAAAAAATTTCTCATCGAAGAGATAAAGTAAAAGCAAATGGAATATTAAGGTTAAGTGGCTCTAAAATGAGCAAAGAAGTTGGGCCTGTATGTTAAGTGATTCAACATGTTAAATTGCTTGGACCTGCAACAAAGAGAAGAGGTAGGCCGACTCAAGTAAGCCCACTCTTCTTGTTGAGAGTCAACCACATGCTAAAACAGTGTCGTTTTAAATTTAAAAAAAAATTAATGACCCGTTAAATCCACAAAAAATTAATCTGAATCACCCTATTCGTTAGATACTCTGTGGAGTTATTTGATTTGATCTCAAATTTCAAAAGACAAATATTTAGAGTGAATCAATCTGATCAATCAATCGATTCTTAATGTTTCTAGTTGAATCGATGGATCTGATCTAAATTTCAAAATAAAGGAGGATTAAATCCTCTAACTACTCTTATTTTATTGTTTTATTTGTTTTTGTTAAATAAATGCTTGTTAATTTAGTTTAGTTTTAATTTCTTTAAAATTCATTTTTTGTTAACCAAATAATCCAAGACTAACTATAATCTTAGTAAATTATTTATCGATCCTCGTGAAATAAAAAATGTGTTTCTCTTTAAAATCACTTGCTACCTCAATTCGTGTACTTGTGGATCTAGAGAGACAGAGAAGTTATTTTTTCAAATATTTTTCAAAAAAAGTTATTTTTTATGAAATAAATAAAAATAAAGAAACCGCCTTAAATTTTTTTTACAATATATATGATTGCTAACCACCCCTAATAAGGGACAATAATTTATATTAATGAATCGTATTCAAATCATATTTATCAACACCCATGATGCGACAAAAGTTAATATAAATATAACATAATTAGTTTATTATATTATAAATTAAAATATGAATATGATCCATTTAATTAATGGATAATACAACATGACATAAATAATATATTTTAAATTTTAAATTAATTAATTTTTATTATTTAAAATTATCAAATTTACTAAATTAATATTATTATAAAAAATATAATTAGATATAAATTTATAAAGAATATTAAAAATAATATTTATAAAGACATATTTTATATGTCGTAAGTATATTGAATTAAATGTGTTAAAACAACATGATATACCTAAATATTAGGGTTAATTATAAAAAAAAAATCATAAAATTTGATCGAAATTGTAATTTCAGTAAAATATTTTAATTTCGGCAAATCGGTTGTCACATCCCGATTTTGAAATATGACGGACCTAGGATGTAGGAGATACCATAGATGACCGGCACTCGTAGAATCCAGTATCACTTTCAATAAACATTTATTATCTCAAGATTAACCAATAAATTAATTATTATTTCTTCTATTATCTGACAGCCTATATTCTGTCATTCTATAATTTGTTGTATTATTATTTGTAATCATCATCACATGCCATATCAATATTTAAACTTTATATTATGCAAAATATACATATTTACAGTCTAACTAAGCCATTAATACATAACCCATGGAGCAACTAATAAAATACTCAAAATACAGTGTCCAAAGTAATTACAATGTCAAAATAAATCTGCAAATTCCACAGAAGAACAGTAATCGGGAATCTGCCTTTTACTTTACACCTGAAAAAGGGGAAACAACTAAAGGAGTAAGTATCAAATACTCAATGAATATAATATGCATTACAAAATGGAAAAGAATAGGTAATCAATAATTAGTAGGTATATAAACAACAAAATCAAGGTTTGCACACCGAATTACAGAAATGAGTATAAATGACAGAAACAATGGTTCAGAGTCAATGAATAAGTCAACAAGTTTCATATCATGTAAATAAGATAGATACTGGGCCATGAACATATATAATACATATCAATCTCAAATCAATATACATAAGACTGATCAGGTCTTATATCCAGGACAGTTAACCCTTCCCAATTAGGGTATCATGTAAAGTCAATGTGTACATTGCCGACGGTATATGCCCGCTATCTTGTCGGTGAGAAAACTCTGTCAAATCACATTATATTCAATATAGGTATGGAAACAAGTCAATGAGTATCAATAAACAACAATTGTCTCATAAATAATCTATAGCTCGTGAATCAATCAAATGAGACGGTAATTGAATAATTTTAAGCATTGGAAGGTACATAAACAATGGCAATAAGTATAGCAATTAACAATGAGTTGGAACACAAGTTGGTCATCCAAGGTCAAATGGTTGGCACAATTGGCTAGCCAATATCGCTGGTGACAATAACATTCAAATGGTAGGCCTATGGATGAAGCAACTGATAGGCCTATGGAAAATGAACTAGGCATTTCATCGAACACTAGGTGTGCAACATTCAATAGATAATTTAGCTAAGTTATGGTGCAACATAGACTTTGCCTATATAGTCAACAACAAGCTCATAATCAAAGCTACACAATAGGCATTGAATATTGTGAACACTGATTTCTTATACCCTTCGGACTTGTGCCAAGCATCGGAGCCTAATCCATTCACAAACGAACTTAAAAAGCATAAGAATAGGTTCGGGTCTTTGCTGCCACCCTAAAGAGGAGGCATTTTCGCCCTTCTTAAGGGGAGGGGGGGGCACCGACCCCCTTGGGCAGCGCCGCTAACCCATTTATGTGTTGCCGCCCTCCTTTACACACTGTACCACCAAAAGCCCTTATGGCACTTCCACCCCCCTCCGGCAGCACTTCTCTTTCTTTCCGGTGGTAGCTCCATACTTTGCACTTTTTCACAAAATTCTACATCGGAAAATGATAAAATAAGACTCTCGAATCTTCTATTATAAATAGAAAGCCTCCTCCTATCTTCCAAGCATGCAGAAAATCATCTAGTTTGAGTTTTTACTATTTTATTTCACTCTTTTCTCGCTCATATACCTATTCTTTCTTATTTCTTTAGCTCTCTTTGAGTTAAAGAAGGATCAAATATGAGGCGTGTGGATCCTCAAAATTTATTTAACATAAAGTTACTATGTCTATTTGTTTTCTTTTCTTTTGAATTGTCAGCCAAAAGGCAGTTCGACCATCTCCCTATGCTTCGATCAATTCAAGGTGGAACTCTAATCTTGAAGAGCACTCCGTCCGCCGCCTCCCCAAAGATCAAGACAAAAGGTATCAACTGATAAACTCCTTCTTCTTTTCTTATTTTGATAGAGTATCAAAATAAATAACTCATCTTTTACTTTTATTTAGTTTGATAGAGAATCAAAATAAAAAACCAAAACATGATAAATTGGGCATAAAATCAACCCCCTTTCGCAAGAAGGAAGAACTGTATGGGTATTGATTCCCATTCAACGGGATACGCAAGCAAGCTGTATAAAAGTTTCAAATCCAAAAATATTAAAAAACTATCTTTTCCTTCTCCTTTGTTTATTCGATTCTTATTTTGTACATAGGATGTATTTTTTCTTTATTTTAGCTTAGATCTTTGAGGAATGTGTGATCAACCTAGAACCCATAAGGGTTAGAGTTGATATCCCCTATTTTGAGTATTTGAATTGTAATAATTTACTTTATCGCTCTTTTATTGCTTTGTTTCTTTGTGTATTCATCTTATATGTCATTTCATTTATATATGGCATTCTTTAATTGTTCATCAAAATGTTTTAAATCAAGGTTAAAATTATAAGCCAAGTTTAACCGAAAACCTAGTCCTCGAATCCTCTTTGGTTTCAAAGGCTAGTGCACTTTTTTCCTTTGAGATAAAATTAGAGTCAAAATGGGTTTTTGCCTTAAATTTTCTCAATAAAAATAACTTAAGGTGGAGACTTCAAAACTCAAAATCATTTTCAAATAAAAGGCACTGGGGTTGTCTCAATCCGTAAGAAATCGTCCCAAATGAGCATTTTCGATTCCATTCAGTTGGACAGGATGCGGTGCTTGGGTAAGACCTCACAAATATCCAACCATAAATAGCATTCAATGTATCGAATAAGCTTAGAATTCAAGAACAAAACAAAGCAAAAATGTGAAGGATGAATAGTACAAAGTGGTTTGACCAAACAAATGATTTTGGAGAAGGTTTCCAATCAACATTTCAATGCATTTTGCATGTCATATGATTCATATTAAACTCACCTCACACTTCCAATTGGTTAGAAAAATTGATTTTTCACCAAAATCATCAAAGGTGGCAAAAGGCACAATATTCCAATTCTTGATTTTCTACACAAACCATTCATTAATTTAGCTTTCATTAGCCTCCAATTAACATAATCTAAGCCAAATAAACATTAAACATCATCAATTTAAGGTTTGACATCAAACAACTTCAATTAGGGTTTAATAATTAAGGGATTTTCTACAAATGCATCAATTGATGCAATTAAACACTAAACCCATCTAAATCATTGTCTAACACACCTAAATCATCTATTTAATAAAAGAAAACAACTTATTACCTTGTGATGATGAAGTACCCAAAATCTTCTTCCAATTATTCCTTGATTTGCTTTGAGTTTTCAAGAGAATTTTTTATGAAAATGAGAAGAACAAGGTTGGATTAGGTGTTTTCTTTAGGTTTTCTTAAGAACAAACTTGAAAATTGATGAAGAAGACAAGCGAGAATGGTTCAGCCACTATGAAGAGAATAGAATAAAATGGCTAAAAATTTCCTAAGGCATGCTTTTATACTTGGAAGAATTGGCAAATTACACTTTGGTCCTCAAACTATCTAATAATTAGACTTTGACCACACTTCCTTCTGTAATTAATTTTGTCAATTCTATTGAGAATCAAGTTTCAAAGTGGGAACAAAAATGACTTATTTTTATCTGTAGTTTATCATAAAATTGGTTTTAGAGCCATTTTGGAACAAAGACAGTGGGTTTTCCAATGCCCCTGAAGTTTTACTTATTTACGGTTTTGCTATTATGTTGATTTTCCAATATATTTAGTACTTTTCCATACTTTCTTCATATAATTAACTATAATTATTCTTAATCTCCCATAAGCCATAATACTGAGAAAAATTAACTTAAATTGATTACTGTAAAAATTTCCCTGAAATTCCTTAGTTATGTCGGTGTTCCTAGCCCGATAACTAGTTATATTACTGTGTACTTATGGCAATATTCTAGGGTATTACATTCTATCCCCCTTCAAATAAATTTGTCCTCGAATTTAAAATAAAAACATATCTCAATGTTGGAATAGGAATGGATACTCGGTCTTCATATCCTGTTCGCTTTCCCATGTACACTCTTCCATAGACTGATTCCTCCATAGGACTTTGACCATTAGTATCTCCTTGTTTTGTAACTGTCTAATTTGTCGATCAACAATCTCTACTAGTAACTCCTCATATTACAAGTCTTCTTCTATCTCCATATCTTGCAATTCAAGTACACATGACAGATCTGGCATGTACTTCCATAGCATTGAAATATAGAATCTCGGGTGCACATAACTTAGATTAGGTGGAAGAGCCAATCTGTATGCCACATTACCGATCTTCTTAAGAATCTCAAATGGCCCAATATATCTTGGTGATAATTTACCCTTCTTCCTAAATCGCATCACACCTTTCATAGGTGAGATCTTAAGGAATACATGGTTACCAATTGCAAAGTGCACATCTTTCCGCTTCGGATCGACATAACTCTTTTGTCTGTTGAAAGCGGTCTTCATTCTCTCTCTAATGATTGGCACCTTTCCCATTGTCTCTTTTATCAATTATGGGCCCTCCAACTATTTCTCACCTGGTTCCACCTAACAAATTAGAGACCATTATTTTCTACCATACAATACCTCTAAGGAGCCATTCCGATCGAAGAATGGTAGCTGTTGTTATAGGATAACTCAATCAATGAAAAATACTGATCCCAGTTACCCTTGAAGTCCATAACGCATAACCGTAGCATATCCTCCAGTGTCTACATAGTCTGCTTTGATTGTCCATCAGTTTATGGATGAAATGTTGTGCTGAACTGTAACTGTGTACCCATAGCCTCCTGAAATTTCTGCCAGAACTGAGAAATGAACTATGTCCCTCTATCAGATCTTATCACCAAAGGCACGTGAAGCTGAACTATCTTGTCAACATATAACTATGCATACAGAGCTGTATAATAACTAGTCTTCACTTCAAGGAAATGGGTAGATTTATTCAACTTATCCATAATGACCCAAATAGAGTCGTAACCTCATGTAGTCCTCGATAACCCAACTATGAAATCCATAGTAACTTGCTCCCATTTCCACTCTGGCAACTCTATCTGCTAAAGTAAACCAGATGGCTTCTGGTGCTCAAACATAACGTGCCATATCCCTTTTCATATTAGGCCACCAATAAACATCCCTCAGATCATAATACATCTTTGTGATTCCAGGATGTAAACTGTAAGAAGAATAATGGGACTCTATCATTGTCACACCCCAAAACTACCTGTGTGACGGTCCTAGGGCAAAGTTAGGCATAAGGCCACCGTATACCCGTAGAACCCTTAGCTAAACTGAATTAAACATACAACATATACTAGAATCATGCCAAACATCCATATCTTATATATATCTCATCAACCTGATATGACATTTCGTCTTATTCCTTACTGATCAAACGATAATTCTAACATCAATATAGAATAAGGGAAAGTCTATAATGCCATCCATGGCAATAAAAGAATAAACAACATCACACACATCTACGGAGTTTCTAAGAGTATACTTCTCATAGACATGAATACATATATATAATTCAACTATTATCCAAAAATATTACATAAAAAAGTCTTCTTATAGAGAAGTAAATCAAGAAGCTTTGTCTTTAGGATTAACTCTCTCTCGAGCTAAGCTATAACCCGAAATCCACAAAAGAGTGGTGAGCCTTCAACTCAGTAAGATGCGAACAATCAGAATGAATAACATATATAGAATACTTAAATAGCAAATATTGAATATGTACCAGGGTATTAGAAAGAAATCTTAGCATATACATTAATATCATAAGTGCTTATAAAGGGTAGCACTATCCAATCATCTCATAATACATATATGAATATCAAATCATAATTCTTTTTAAGAACATAAATGCCTATAAAGAATGGTATTATCAAATAAACATAACATAAAATTGATATCATATCATAATAATTCGGTAGCCTTGCTACCTTCACATGGCACATATGATTGCGCAGGCATATGCCTAAAGGCAGTGATCCCTTCTAGGTGGAACACTGATACTATACCCTATCAGCTAGGTTTCCTCTGTGCAAATTGGACCAATGAATGAACTCTTATTGGGAAAAGCGTTATATAATGTATGTTTCGTAATATACATATCATATATTGGTTCAACAGTAATTAAAAGTGATCAAGAGATCACAACATATGAATAACATATCATATTATGTATAACAAAGGCTTATTAATGAACTTGGTCCAAGGAAAATAACCAAGTCATTATCAACATTCAAATATTCTATTTAAGGAGGGTTTCAACAAATTAAATTCATAAATAACATATACATATATATATGAATATAATATACTTTAGCAAAAATTCTCATATGGTGAATCATACACATGAAACAAAATCCACACTTATTTGTTAGCACCAAAATATTTTCTAGTCAAGCTCAACTCTTACTCAAATCCAAAAGATCCTTAATTCCTTGAGTTCTCTTCTCCTAAAAAAAAGTCCCCAAAATTCCAAAATTTAGGGTTTTCTAAAAAAAATCACATAAAATAATCCTTCATAAATTTTAAGCTCCTTAGAGTTTTTATAAACAAATTCTAGCATTAATTTAACCATTAATAGAGGATGAATAATAGTTATAGAGAAAATCTACTATTCACAGCATTATTCATCCAAAAATCATAAATCCTCATAACTACTAAATCTAACCATAAATATTAGTCATTAATGCTCACAAAAGATTACCCACAACTTGAAAATAACTATTATAGCTAACAAAAAACTTAACTCAAGCTAGAGGGAAGATTTTAGAAAATTACCTTATTTTCTCCTCCAATGAAATTTTGAAGAATTTGGCTTGAATTGATGCTCTTATAGTCTTTAATTTGTGTTTTCTAGCATTAATATGGCTTAATTGGAGTATTAAAAACTTAGAAATGAAGAAAAATGACTTATGATTAAGAGAAATAGGAAATAGAAAAGAAGAGAGAAGAAGAAAGAAAATAAAAATTGAAGTGAAGAAGCTACTGCCAAAATAAAATCCCGAGTTTACTGTTCACACTACTGTTCACGTTCACTGTTTATGCGTACTGTTCATATGCACTGTTCACATGTATTGTTCACAAGCATGGTTCACGACTGAAGCTGGAAAAAAAATCACTTTAGCAGCACATGCTAAACCAGCTCTGTTTTGAGCTATAGAAGTCTAAATATCTCGGTTCTTCCTTCCACTTAAACTAGACACATGAGGTTATAACATATCTCAAATTCTTTCTTTAAAGCCTTGAACATAAATTCATAAAATTCTGCACAAACACAAACTCTGAAATTTAAATCAAAACAAACAAATCTCACTTCCAAAATAAATATTCCATAACAAATCTTATATACATCATTACAAGAATTTCAGAATATATACAAGCAAAAAAAAAATCTCAAGTGTTACATTCTCCCCCCTGAACAAAATTCATCCTCAAATTTAGAGAATTTTTCTTAAACTTGAAATAGGTGGGGATACTTAGCTTGTATATTCAACTCACTCTCTCAATTGTATTCTTTCATTACTTGGTTCTTTCGTAAGACTTTAACCATTTCTATCTCTTTGTTCCTTAGCTTCTTGATCATCCTATCAATGATGGCTACTGGAACCTCTTCATAAGTCAAGTCTTGCTGGAATTCTACCTCTTGAGCTTGCAACACATGGGAAGGATCTGCAACAGATTTTTGAAGCATGGAAACATGAAAGACTGGATGCACATTGTCCAAGTGAGGTGGCAAGGATAATTTGTGAGAGACTTCTCTAACTTTATCCAATACCTCAAATGGCCCAATGTACCTTGGAGATAGCTTGCCTTTCTTACCAAATCTTAGAACTCCTTTCATAGGTGAGACTTTAAAAAACACTAAGTCAACAACTATGAAAATAAGATCTTTACTCTTAGGATCAGCATAGCTCTTCTTCCTACTGAAAGCAGTCTTCAATCTTTCTATGATGATAGGGACCTTTTCTATTGTATACTGAATCAATTCAGGCCCTTCAATATGCTTCTCTCCCACTTCATCCTAGTACAAAGGAGACCTACACTTTCTACCACACAAAGCCTCATAAGGAGCCATCTTGATGGTAGAATGGTAGCTCTTCTTGTAGGCAAACTCTATCAAAGGCAAATGCTTATCCCAATTACCTCTAAAGTCTAGAATGTACATTCTCAACATGTCTTCTAGAGTTTGGATGGTTCTCTCTAATTGTCCATCTGTTTGGGGATGAAATGCTATGCTGAAATCAAGCTGAGTACCCAAAGACTCTTGTAGCTTCTGCCAAAACCTCGATGTGAACTGAGCTCCTCTATCAGAGATAATAGAAATTGGAATCCCATAGAGTCTTACTATCTCATCAATATACATTTGTTCATCTGAGAAGGTTTGTAGGTTGTCTTGACTGGAAAGAAGTGAGCTGATTTAGTCAATCTATCCATAATTACCTATATCGAGTCATGCCCACTTAAAGTCCGTGGCAACCTTACAACAAAGTCCATAGTTATCCTTTCCCACTTCCACTCTGGCAGTGGCAACTATTGAAGCAGACCTGAAGGCTTCTAATACTCAAATTTAACTTGCTGACAAGTCAAACATTTTGCCACAAACTCTGCCACATCCTTCTTCATCCCATTCCATCAATAAGAACTCTTGATGTCGTGGTACATCTTCGTAGCACCTGGATGAAAACTATAGCTGGAATGATGTGCTTCCTTAAGAATCACATCTCTTAAACCATCGATTATTAGAACACATACTCTGCTGCCAAGTCTCAACATGCCATCTATCATAGCAAAACCTGGAGCTTTCATTATTCCCACGTCTCTCTTCAGCTTCACAAACTGAGGATCTCTATCTTGTGCCTTTCTAATCCGATCAATAAGCATTGGCTTGACTTGGAAACATGCTAGAAGCACTCCAGCATCTGACAAGTCAAAACTGATCCCCACATCATGCAAACTCTGCACCTCACTTACCAAAGGTCTCTTACTCACCTGAATATGGGCTAAGTTACCCATAGACTTTATGCTCAAAGCATCCGCTACCACATTTGCCTTTCCTGGATGGTATAAAATCTATTAATCATAGTCTTTAAGTAACTCCATCCATCTCATTTGTTTAAGATTTAGGTCTTTATGCTGGAAGATATACTTTAAGATCTGATGATCTGTAGATCTCACACTTTTCTCCATACATATAATGTCTCCATATATTCAATGCAAAGACAACTACAACCATCTCAAGATCATGAGTTGGATAATTCACCTCATGCTTCCGTAACTGTTTAGAAGCATAAGCTATTACCCTACCATGCTGCATAAGCACACAACTAAGCTTTACTCTTGAAGCATCACAATACACCACATAACCTCCTTCACCTAAAGGCAAAGCTAACACAGGTGCCGTGGTGAGACAAGTCTTCAACTTGTGGAAACTCCCTTCACATGCATCTGCCCATTGAAATTTCACTAGCTTTTGAGTAAGCTTAGTTAAAGGAACTGCAATCTTGGAGAAATCCTAAATAAACCTTTTATAGTAGCCTGCCAAACCCAAGAAACTCCTAACTTTTGAAAATTGGTGGGTCTAAGCCAAGTAAGAATGGCGTTTACTTTCCTTGAGCCAACATTAAGTCTATCATTGGTCACAACATGTCCAAGAAACAAACATTCTCAAGCCAAAACTCATACTTTGAAAGCTTAGCAAACAATTGATGCTCTCTCAAAATCTGCAATACCATTCGAAGATGTTCTTTATGCTCTTCCTCACTCTGAGAATACATAATAATGTCATCTATAAACACTATGACCAACTTGTCCAAAAACGGGTTGAAGATCCTATTCATGAGATCCATGAAAGCAGCTGGTGCATTAGTCAATCCAAAAGGCAACACTAGAAAATCATAGTGACCATATTTCGTTTGGAAAGCAGTCTTAGACACATCTTTATTCTGAATCCTCAACTGATGATAACAAGACCTCAAGTCTATCTTAGACTGCAGCTAGTCAAACAAATCATCTATCCTTGGTAAAGGATACTTATTCTGAATGTGATCTTATTGAGTTGCCTATAATCGATACACAGTCTCATAGACCCATCCTTCTTCATCACAAAGAGTACAGGAGCACCCCAATGAGAACTGCTGGGTCGAATGAATCCTTTATTAAGCATATCTTGCAACTAAGTCTTTAATTCTCTTAACTCTACTGGCGTCATACTCTACTCAATACCGAACTCAATTTCTCTATCCAGTGGCAACCCAGGTAACTCATCAGGAAATACATCAAGAAACTCACTAACAACAGGAATCTGCTCCATGCCTTTCACTTCCTTGCTAATATCACCGATGTGTGCCAAATATCCTTGGCAACCTTTCCTCATTAATCTCCTCGCCCCAATGGCGGATATCATATTATAGGGTACTTCACTCCTTTCCCATTGAAACTCAAATTCCTTACCCGAAGGTGGCTTAAACACTAACTTCTTCTCATGACAATTTATGGATGCATAAAACTTAGACAACTAATTCATGTCCAAAATCACATCAAACTCAAGTACCAACAACACAATCAAATCTGACTCTAAACTCTTACCATCTATGCTAACTACACAAGATGGATAAAAGTGTTGAACCTCAAGCAATACACATGGCATATTCATCTTCTTAGCAAAACAAGGCGAAACAAAAAAAATGTGAAGCTCCTGAATCAAATAACACTTTCGCATTCAAAGTTTGGATCGAAAGAATACTTATGACCATAGTGTTAGAAGTCTGTGCCTCTTTCTGTGTCAAAGCAAATACTCTCCCTCTACCACTACCTGAAGGTGTCTGAACTGCAGTCTGACCAACTATCTGACCTAAACTTCTACCTCTTTCTGTAGCTCTACACAAATTACCTTGGTCTACACCGGACTGCTGACCAATAACTCTTCTATCCATCTAGACTGAAGCCTGAGAAGTCTGAGGCCTAGCTCTAAAAGAAGGTTGTGGACAATCCTTAAGCAAGTGACTCTGCTGTCCACACCTGTAGCATGCACCTATCCCAAAGTGACAATTTCCTCTATGAAGCTTACCACACATAAGAGAAGGAGGAATAGTAGTCCTAGGTGGTGCTGAACTGGTAATACCATAACTCATATGAGGTGCTGGTTTAGAGGAATTTTGCCTCTGCTGAGATCTCTCTGAAGGTCCTCTATATCCGGTCTGGGGAGCAAACTAAAGTGAAACATCAATATTCTTCATTCCACTTACCTATCTGGAGGAACTCCCAATCTTCGCCTTCTTTTTCTCTTCCCTTTCTGATCTAGCCTCCATCTCTCTATTCTCAATCACTCTAGCTTTATCCACAAGCCTAAAGTATGAGTCAAACTCAAAAGCAGCTAGAAATTTAAACAATAGAGCTATAAGTCCTCTACGGAACCTCTGAATCCGTGCTGCCTCTATAGGAATCAAAGCTGGAGCGAATCTACTCAATTGGCTGAATTTCTGAATCTACTCAATCGGCTGAATTTCTTCGCATATTCTAAAACAGTCATCTTAGGAGTCTAAATCAATCTCTCAAACTCATAGCTTTAGCCTCCCTTATACTCTCTAGAAGGAACTCCTCGATAACTCTTTCCTTGAACTGATTCCAAGAAAGATCTGCAGTACCCTGAATACTCCTCCTGAACCAGTCTTTAGCTTTAACTTTCATCAAATAACCAATAAACTCTACGGCTCTCCTGTCTGAGATCCTCAAAATCTGGACCTTTTTCTCAATCTCATCCAAAAACTCTATAGGATCCACCTCTCCTCTATACTCAGAAGGTTTGAGCTTTAAGAACCACTTAAAAGAAACCTCATCAACAAAAGGCACAACTGCTGGTGGTGGTGGAGGAACCACTAGAGCAACTAGAACTACTGGTACCGGAGGTACCTGTTGCTCTCATTGTTGAGTAATAAACTCAGCTAAAACCTCATAATTTCTCTGCAACTGATCCAATCGCTGAGCCATACCAACCACATCTATATGTGGCTCTGGAGAAACCTCCTCACCTCCCACACTACCCACTGAACCCTCCTCAGAAGGCAACTCTCGCCTAGGATGACCTCTACCACGTCCTCTACCTCGTCCACGACCACGTCTTGGATGCATTGCTGAACTGATAAGGAAAACAGAGTAACTTTAGACTCATAACACAAGTTTAACATAAATTTATTCCAAAGAATGCATAACATGACGAAACAGAATCCTATGCTCCATAGTTATCTTAATCAGACATTCATGCTAGGGAACTTGCATATATATCTATCTATCTTATGGTTGATAAACCTATAGCTCTGATACCACCTCTTTCACACCCCAAAACTATTGGTGTGACAGTCCTATGGTAAGGGTAGGCATAAGGCCACCGTACACCCGTATAACCCTTAGCTAACCTGGATTAAACATACAATACATTCTAGCATCATGCCAAACATCCATATCTTATATATATCTCATCAACCTGATATGACATTTCCTCTTGTTCCTTACTGATCAAAAGACAATTCTAACACCAATGTGGAATAAGGGAAAGTCTACAATGCCATCCATGGCACTAGAAGAATAAGCAACATCACACACGTCTACGGAGTTTCTAGGAGTATACTTCTCATAGACATGAATACATATATATAATTCAATTATTATCCAAAAATATTATATAAAAGAGTGTTCTTGGGGAGAAGGAAATCAAGACGCTCTATCTTAAAGATTAACTCTATCTCAAGCTAAGCTAGAACCTGAAATCTACAGAAGAGTGGTGAGCCCTCAACTTAGTAAGATGCGAACAATTAGAATGAATAATATATATAGAATACTGAAATAGCAAATCTTGAATATATACCAAGGTACTAAAAAGAAATCTTAACATATATATTAATATCATAAGTGCTTACAAAGGGTATCACTATCCAATCATCTCATAATATATATATGAATATCAAATTATAATTCTTTTTAAGAACATAAATGCCTATAAAGAATGACATTATCAAATAAACATAATATAGAACTGATATCATATCATAATGTTTGGGTAGCCTTGCTACCTTTATGTGGCACATATGGTTTCACAGGCATATATCTAAAGCTCGTAATCCCCTCTAAGTGGAACACTGATACTATACCCTATCAGTCAGGTTTCCTCTATGGATATTAGATCAATGAATTAACTCTCATTAGGAAAAGCATTCTATAATGTATGTTCCGTGATATACATATCATGTATTGGTTCAACAGTAATTAAAATTAATCAACAGATCACAACATATGAATAACATATCATATTATGCATAACAAAGGCTTATTAATAAACTTGGTCCAAGGAAAATAATCAAGTCATTATCAACATTCAAATATTCTATTTAAGGAGGGTTTCAATAAATTAAATTCATAAATAACATAAACATATATATGAATATAATATACTTTAGCAAAAATTCTCATATGGAGAATCATACACATGAAACGAAATCCACACTTACCTCTTAGCACTAAAAATCTTTATAGTCAAGCTCAACTCTTACCCAAATCCAAAAGATCCTTAACTCCTTGAGTTCTCTTCTTCTAAATAAAATCCCCAAAATTCCAAAATTTAGGGTTTTCTCAAAACAATCACATAATATAATCCTCTATAAATTCTAAGCTCCTTAAAGTCTTTATAAACAAATTTTAGCATTAATTTAACTATTAATAGATGATAAATAATAGTTATAGAGAAAATCTACTATTCACAGCACTATTTATCCAAAAATCATAAATGCTCATATCTACTAAATCTAACCATAAATATTACCCATTAATGCTCATAAAAGATCACCCACAACTTAAAAATAACTATGCTGGCTAACAAAGAACTTAACTCAAGCTAGAGAGAATATTTGAGAAAATTACTTTATTTTCTCCTGTAATGAAATTTTGAAGAATTTGGCTTGAATTGATGCTCTTATAGTCTTTAATTTGTATTTTCTAGTATTAATAAGGCTTAATTAGAGTATTAAAACCTTAGAAATGAAGAAAAATGACTTATTGTTGAGAGAAATAGGAAATAGAAAAGAAGAGAGAAGAAGAAATAAAATAAAAATTGAAGTGAAGAAGCTGCTGCCAAAATAAAATCTCGAGTTTACTATTCATGCTACTATTCACATGCACTGTTCAGGCGTACAATTCATGAGCACTATTCACAATAGAAGCTGGAAAAAAAATCACTTCGGCAGCACATACTAAACCATCTCTATCTTGAGCTACAGAAGTCTAAATGCCTCGATTATTTCTTCCACTTAAACTAGACACATGAGGCTATAACATATCTGAAATTCTTTCTTTAAAACCTTGAATATAAATTCATAAAATTTTGCAAATACACAAACTCTGAAATTCAAATCAAAACAAACAAATCTCACTTCCAAAACAAACATTCCATAACAAATCTTATATACATCATTACAAGAATTTCAGAATACATACAAGGAAAAGAAATCTCAGGTGTTACACTCATTATCTTATCCCAGAGTCTATTTATATCAGGTACACATAACTGTTTACCGCATTTCAATGTACCATCTTCAACTGTGAACTCTGGAGCTTTACCATTCTGAACATCTTTCTTTAACTTTTGAAGGTATGGATCCCTTTCTTGTGGCACTTTAATATCATGAATTAACAGTGGCTTAACTCGAAATTGGGCTATTAGAGCCTGGTTGTGATCCTGGGATCCCAATTCTAACTCTATTCCCATATCAACTAACTCTTGCATCTGATGGACCAATGGTCTTCTACAAACTGAGATGTGAGCTAGACTACCCATAGACTTCCGGCTCAGAGCATCTGAACATTAGCCTTACCCGGATGGTAAAGGATTTCACAGTCATAATCCTTAAGCAATTTGACCCATCTACGTTGTTGGAGATTCAGATCCTTCTGCTGAAGTATATACTGCAAACTCTTATGATCAGTATATATTTCACATTTAGACCCATACAGATATTGTCTCTAGATCATTAATGAAAACACCACGGCTGCCATCTCTAAATTGTGTGTCGGATAGTTCATCTCATGCTTCTTTAGTTGCCTAGAAGTATAAGCAATCACCCTTCTATTTTGTATAAGTACACAACCCAACCCGACTATGGAGGCATCATAGTACACTGTAAACTTATCATCTTCTGCCGGCAAAGCTAATACTGAAGCACTTGTGAGACAAAACTTCAAATTTTGGAAACTATTCTCACATTCATCTGTCCATAGAAATTTCTCCTGCTTCCTAGTCAACTTAGTCAATGGAGCAGCAAAATTGGATAAATCTTTCACAAACCATCTGTAATAACCTGCCATACTAAGGAAACTGCGGATCTCTGAAACATTAGTAGGCTGAGGCCAATTAGCAACTGCTTTGACCTTCTAAGGATCCATCTTAACACCATCTTTGCATACTATATAGCCCAAAAAACACACTTCAGTCAACTAGAACTGGCATTTTGACAATTTAGTAAACAACTGATTCTTCCGAAGTGTCTATAGTATAATCCTCAAATGCTCTATATGTTTCTCCTCACTCCTGGAATAGATAAGAATTTCATCAATGAACACTATGAAAAACTTATCCAAGTATGGCTTCAATACCCAGTTCATCAAATCCATAAAAGCAGCTGGTACATTAGTCAACCCAATGGCAACACCAGGAACTTATAATGTCCATACCGGGTTCTAAAAGCAATCTTGGGTACATCTTCTTTCTTAATTCTCAACTGATGGTACCTAGATCTTAAGTCAATCTTTGATAAATGACTGGCACCCTGATATTGATCAAATAAATCTTCTATCTGAGGCAAAGGATATTGGTTCTTCACTGTCACCTTATTCAACTGCCGATAATCAATACACATTCTTAGTGAACCATTTTTCTTTCTCACAAACAATACTGGAGCACCCCCACGGAGTACTGCTCGATCTAATAAATCCTTTATCTAACAATTTCTGTAGTTGCACCTTCAACTCTTTCAATTTTGTAGGTGCCATTCTGTAAGGAGGAATGGATATAAGATTGGTGCCTGGATACACCTCAATCTCAAATTCAATTTCCCTATATGGGGGTAGCCCTGGAAAATCATCAAGGAACTCCCGAACTACTGGTATCTGATCAATCCCTGTTGAAGTCTTCTGTATATCAACCACATGAGCCATAAATGTTGCATGACTCTTCCCTATCATCTTCCTAGCTCGAATAGCAGAAATAAAACTGATTCCAAATTCATATTTATCACCCTGGAATTCAAATTATAGTTGCCCTTTAAGCTGAAATTTGATCTTCTTCTCATGACAATCAATAACTGCACGATGTGTTGTTAGTTAATCCATACCAAGTATCACATCAAGCTCTAACATTGGTAGTTTTATCAAGTTAGCTCGCAAGACATTATTATCAATTTCTATCACACAGCCTGGATAACAATAATTCACTTTTGTACTCTCCCCCATTGGTGTGATTATTTGTAAAGGAATACTCAATAACTGCCTCTCCTTATTCAGCTTAGGTGCAAACAGTGGTGAAACAAAGAAATGTGTAGCACCCGAATCAAATAATGCTTGTGCCAATTCATTCTGAATAAGGATCATACTTGCGACTGCATTATCAGCTTTTTGTGCCTCCTGGATGTTAACAACAAAAACTCGCCCCTAATCTCTGCCTGCTAGGGCTTGACTGCTGCTAGGTGCCTGACCTCTGCCTCTGCCCCTAACTGGAGCTTCTTTGGTAACCTTCTGGCTCATCTGTGCTGTTGGCTAGGATACTGTAGTAGATTGTCATGTTCCACTTTTGGAATGTGACGGTCCTAAGGCATGGGTGGACCTAAGGTCACTGAAAACCCGTAGAACCTGCTAACAATCTAGTTATCAATCAATCATTTTTAACCCATTCATTAATATTTAAATTCCAATTATTACTTACTAATTTTACAGAAATTTCGACAGAGTTTCCTTTGTAATTTTAATGCTATTCTCGACCCAAAATCGGATCTTTCATAAATTGCACGGCTTGCAAAAAAATTTATTTTTCACTCCTAATAATTTGTCATCCTTATACCCTCAACTCCATAATTTAACAAACATATATGACACTTTTAAATCTCTTTCATAACATGTAAATTTCATTTTAGCATTTTCATTATTATTGTTTTTATCACTTCTCTATTATTATTACTATTAATTTTACACATTATAGTCATCCACTACTAAGTTTTAATAGCAAATCACATTACATTTTTAATGTCACTTAAATATCAGTTATATTACTATAGTATTTAATCACCTAATTATACACAGTACTATGAAGCTATAAGAGTTGACACTTATGACCTTTAGAGAATAAAATTCTACCTCGATGTACTTGACATCCCAAGTCGGAAAAAAAATTGACTTGGAATCAGCCTTCTCTATCTCATTCCTGTAAAAATTATAAACCACTATATAATGAGTATAAAAATACTCAGTGAGTATGTATACATCATTAAACAGGTAATATAGATATATAATAACAAAGTATATTAATGGAAGTTAAGTGTTAACGAACATAATGAAGGATATTAGTACATCAAATTAACATGTCAAAGGTTAATTAATTGCACACCAAATGCCATTTGGAATTTGGAATAGGTAACAATGATATCAATAATAAACAATGATAGATTAAGGAATGGATATCAATGGTAAGCAAAAAGAAATAGATTTAAATAGGAATTACATTTTTATTCACATGTAGAAGAGACATATATTGGGCCATGAACATATATCATTAGCATGTAAATTACGTAAGACGGGCTAGACTTCATGGCTAGGACAAATCCCTTCCTAGCTAAGGTAAACACTATATAGAAGTCATTGTGCAAAATATTGATGGTATTTACTCATTACCCTGTCACTGAGGAAGCTTTGTCAAATCCACATATAAATTGACCAATGGAAATCAATAACAGTATCAAGCATTCTTTGGAAACATTACGGTACTATGGAATTCGAACGGTACATATGTGCTTACTTATCAATCAGTGTCAATACATGTTATTAATCATGTATCGTTTTCTTTATTTGATACAAAGGTAGCTAATTAGCATTATCATCATAGAAAATAGTTAAACATTTGGTGTGCATACTGTTGGAAATATTTTGGTACATGGTCAATCAAGTAAAATAGGCATTTCAATATCAATAATAATCATGAGGAAAATCAAAGGATGATCAACAACAACAAGTGACATTTAATCAAGAAAGAAACATGTTCATTTGGTTAACAAAGCAAGACATGGATATGCATAATGATGTCTACATTACTTACCTCACTGAGCACTTTCTATTGCACTTTACTTATTCTTTTCATTTCCAATTTCATTTCCTTGATTCATTGCTCAAATGCTCATGGTACTCATCATTGTCTTTTATTCATTCTTGACTCTACATATTTAATTAACTGTAATTTAGATACTATTTAACATAAAATTATATTACTTATATTAAAGAAATTGTTAAGAATTTCAAAATTACTAAGGTTTTTCTGTGCGAAATTCATTGTTGGCAGCCTGTCTTCCTTTACCCATATCATTTTTTACACTTATCCAATTGCTTCAATTCTTATTCCTACTTAAACTATATATATCAAGCTCTAACATATCCAAAATTCACCTTATTTTCCGCTACCACAGAATTTATAGTGTTAATTTAAAATTAGCCATATAATCAGCCATGCTGCCCTGCAACTCTAATCATGTAGTCTTTATGATTTAGCCCATAACTCAATCTATACTTATTCAATTACTTTGATTATTTTTTCTAATTACTATAGACATATGAGATTATAACATATTAAAATTTCATTTATTTTGTTCACTGTACAATTTTTAATGAATTTTCAAAGCTAAAACATTGTCCTAAAATCTCTATCCAAACAGACCCAATTTCTATGCCTATAATGAATTTCTTATTCATCCAATTACAAAAGATAACATATAAATAAATATTTTTTATGTTTACCACTTTCCTTAATTCAGAATCTAAGGTCCTCATATCATTAGAATTTTATAACCTATATTCTGTTTATCAGTCAATTCTGGTAGTCTACACTTATGGTGTAATATCTCATAAACCACAAATCCAATTAAATAACCCTTTTACTAGCCTTTATTTAAGGCATAAAGGAACACTTTTTATGTTGAATACTTCCTATAATTATGTCTCTATCGTTCTAAAAAATAAAAATACAGTAGCAAAATTTCAAAAAACTTAATTCTAGCCAGTCACAGTTTTTGTTCAATTACTCTCTCCCCATTTCGAATTTCATCAATTACTTTTTTAGACATCAAATTAACATGTTTATCTACAACTTTTATGTTTTGTCCATCCTTAAATTCATACATTAAAAACTCAGAATACTAGCTACAAATTACTGCCTTAAAACAGTTTTCAGAATTCATTAAAACTATAGCTCATCTCTTACCCTTTTAGCTCAGTTAGCTCAATCATTTCCAAATCAAACCATAGAACTCTTAAATTAAATTAAAAACTAAATTTTAACAATAATACCTTAAGTAAAATATTTGAATTCCTTCTCTTTTTGTTCCACCAAATATCTTGAATACAAAATCTTTCATTAATTTTTCCCTTGATATATTTTTCCTCCCTCAATTTTCTATCTACTTTTAGTTTGTTTCCTTTGGAAGGATTAGGAAAATATTTTTTGTTATCTCTACTCAATATGGTTCTGTCAAGCTCTCCATATGGTAGCCAACATTTCTCTTTTTATACACCAAAGTCAAAGAAATAAGAATTGTGTAGAAAATTATAGTTTTTATCCACTTGTTAATTTCTTATGGTATTAAAAATAAAAATCTTCCTTCTTCAATTAACACCATAGTCTAGCCCGAACCAAATCTACATAGAGATCTTCGGGGAGAAAATTTTGTTTTCTTAATATTGTGATGTTAATATGTATTTATGCATGTAATTGGTATTTATGCATGTTAGTTGAATTAGTTTTATGCATAGAAATGGTTTAGAGGCTGCTAGGACTTAATCGGCAAATTTTGAGTTTTTGGTGAACTGGGGGCAAAATGGTCATTTTTCGCCCATCGGAATTTTATGGATTTAATATCATATTTAAAAGGAGAAAATAATTTAAAGACTTGAAAATG